>RPOG01001114.1:0-182954 GCA_008086565.1 Thalassoma bifasciatum
CACACTTACAGTCTCGATGCCCATGCCGTGGAGCATGTAGAGAACATCCTCTGTTGAAACGTTGCCAGATGAACCCTGAGCGTACGGGCAACCTCCCAGACCAGCTACTGCAGAATCCACCACACAGACCCCCATCTGCAAGGACACACAGCAGAGACATTCAGGGCCTCTACGAGCTGCATGTAAAAGCCAGGAAACAAAGATCCTTGTCCTGTCAGACTGTCCCGCACTGTGCCAGCGCCGCGGTCGTGTTTTACAGCTGCTGTGGAGCACTGTGGGCTTGTGTCCTGAAGATGAGTGGGCACAGAATGTCCCGTAATACGGCTTAGTCATCCTCTTTGTCAGCGCAAACCACCAGCACCACATAATCACGGCCTTGTTCATAGGAGAGGAATATAATAAATGCTGAACAGAAGGTTTCATGTGTTTCTGATTCTGCAGGTTACTCATGTTTTTACAGCACTACTCTGCCCTTAAACCATGGGGATTCACTTTCTTGCCACATTGAGAATACATTTTTTCCTAAGCTGCGAGGTGTTCGCTTACAGCTCCAACAGTGGAGGAATTGTCACTAACTTGGCTAATGTCAAGTTGCAGCAAATTATCATTAATATCTTGAATTGTTGCACCGGGTCCAATGTTCCCATCAAGGTTAAAAGAATATTTACATCTGCTGTAAGTTTGCTGCCCTGGGCTGCTAACAATCAACTTAATTGTTTTATTTTGATGGAAGATGTTTAATACCAACAATTGTAACGGTCTGGCCTCCATATGGAAATAAATGATGTGTTTTGAGTTTTTTTGGTCTGTACATCAATGATTTTGTTGGGCAACCTCCCAAACATCTTAAAATGCTGCTTTGAAAATATAAGTTGACTGCTTTTGTTTTGATGTTCAAACTGGAAGAAGAATTGAATGCATGTCTTGGATAAAGACACAAAGGTGCATCTCTTTACTGTGAGTAAAAACTTTGGTTTCACAGAGATAAAGCCAGGCCTCCAGTTTTCAGTCATTACAGACGATGGTCTCAGGATGTTTTCCACATGTCCCTCGAATCGCTGTGAGAATATTAAAGATGTTTTCCAGCTTCCGTGGCAGAGCCAGATGTCAGAGATCCCACAGTGCGGCAAAATTAACACGCTGATCCTCTCAGTGACATTGGGTCATGAAGGTTTTTCCCCCCTGTGGAGCAGAACCGAGTCAGCTAAATTAAAGGAATCTCTGTTGCCTCTTCCTGAACAATGCTGCTAATTGGTTGCTTTTCCTTGAGACAAGAGCCTACTTCTCCCTGCTGCCGTCTGAGCCAGCCGTAATTGCTGTTTGTGTTGGCAGAGGAAGAGGAGGAGGTGGGGTAGAGGGAAGAGGAGATCTACTCCGGTGTGTGCACTGCACGAGATTTCCAGACCTTGGTTTAAGCCAGAGCAGGATATTGTACGAGGCAGGATCTTTTTTCTTTTTTTTTTGTAGTATAAACACAGGGTTGTAATCTACCATGCCAATCCTCTCACTTTCAGCTGCTAACCGTGTAAGACTGGGGGTCCTCGGCGCTCTGTTTCCGTGAGGAACAAAACAGAGCCTTCAGCGGCGTGCACCGATCCTCTGGACAATAATCGTGCAGGAATCGGTGGTCAGCAGCTCCAGCTTGCCAACGCTCGGTTAGGATCACACTGTCCAGAAACCAGATGTGCTCTCAGTGTTAAAAAGACATATTCAGAGAGCTGCGGCCGTATCAAAACAATACATTCCTGCGTAAAGACACAGAGTGCATTTTCAACCTTGCATGATTCGGTACGAGCTTGTTGACATTCTATACTCCGAGAGGACGAGGCTGAAAGATGGACACGCTCCCATTTTGGTTGTATAACCGCGTTAGGGAGAGAGCGAGCGAGGCAGAGCGTGTATGCACTGAAGGATATGAAGCAGTGATGCTTCACCCACAGCTACATAAACGAGGAAGCTGAAAGAAACTGTCACAGAGCTGCTGCTGACTCCGATATAACCTCTTCCCAGGAGCACAGAAAGAATCCCAACATTGGAAAACAAAGCTGAGACACCTAAGGACTGCAAGGAAAAAGATAAAACCAACATATAAAGAATACATACATATAATTTTACCTCCTCATATGGGCAAGTCATTCATCGTATATATTGACTCCTGAACAAACACTATGGTAATTCTACAATCCTACAAATTCATTTAGCAGATGCTTTCGTCCTAAGCAACGAACAACACAAGAAAGAATTACGACTGAAGGAAAAAACCTTCATAAGTGCCACATAGTGCTTCAAGTTTGTCTAAATAATGCAGCCAAAACGAAACACAACTAATAATTCAACAAGAACAACACTGGTTATTCAGTGTTGAATATTCACTAAGAGCTAAGTCTTACCCTTCTGGTTCATTTTACCCCTGAGAACAAAGAGCAGAAGGGTCAGATTAAGAGCCTAAGTGTTCCCTGAACAGTTGAGTCTTCAGACGTCTCTTTAAAGTAGAAAGAGACTCTGCAGATCGTATGAAGTTGGGATAAGAAGAGGAAGTCGGACAGACAAGAAAAAAGGTTAGAAAATGTCTCATTAAACTTAAAGGTTCATATGTGGAACAAAAATGTTTACTCAGATTCAGTTATGAGTTTTTTTCATTTCGTTTTGTTCCTGGTTTGCTCAAACCCTTCACCTGAAAGCACCATCATCCTGCACTTTTACTACGCCTTAAATGCTCACTTTTATGGCTCTTGACAAGATCACTGTCTGTTCCAGCAAAGCTTCCAATGGCACTTTGAAGAAACCTACATTTCATTTTACTTCCTTAGAAGAATGTCAAATAATTCACCCTATGAATTAGCTACTGTAGAAAAAAAAATAAAAAAGACCATGAGACTGAGTCCAAGTCACATCACGATAAATGTTGAGGGGGAACGTGGCTTTTTAGTGGGGATGGGCAAGCACCAACACCAGGTATTATATGGTATTGGGTCAAGAAAACCTACAGTTATATAGTTATCAGCTTAAAGGTTAAAGCTTTGTTCTTATGTTTTTCTTTAATTTTGCACCTTGCATCAAACTCAGGGAGAGTTAATGGATGAACTGTTTTATTTTGCACTTCATGTTATTGAAAATATAAACTAAAATTCTTAGAGATTTTAGATTTATTTTGCACTTTTGTTGATTTATGTCAAACATATGGTTAACTCAGAGAGAGTTGGTGGAGCTGGTCTGAAAAAACAGTGGTGGTGAACATCCCAAATTTTTAGATAAAGAATTAAAATGCCTTTTTTTTCCTTTTGCTGTTCCTAAATTTGTTCAAACCTTTCATCTTGTATTTCTCCTATTTTCCGGGAAACTCTCCTCTCCTCTTTTGTGGCTCGGTATAAGATCACTGTCTCTCTAACGGAGCCTCCAAAATCACTTTGAAAACCTCTACATGAAGTGCAGTAAATAGCACAAAAACTTCTAACTTGCACAGCCATAGACAAAGCTTTATGTACCTGTTCATGCACCTATTTCCATCTTTTATTGGGGGGCAGAGTCATCTGAGCAAACGTTTTTTGTGAGCCAGAGGTCTCCAGTTGAAAGTTGATTCTTTTGACTCTTCGGGGTATTTAGTCTTGTCTGGTTTTGCAATTTTGCACTTTATGTGCTTGTGTATCTCTGCTCTTAAAACAGTTTTTTTCAATGCATTTCTGGTTTTGTTCTGTAATTATAATTTTTTGGTGGCATTTATTATAAAACTTGCTTTTAATTGATGTCAAATATCGACCTGTCCCTGAGCAGCAGATTAAAAAACAACTAAAAACTTGTTTTAAGGCTTTAAGCACTTGTACCATCCCCCATAAATGAGGAAATGAAGGCAGAACGATAAAATGTTGTGCAAAGCCTTGATGATGTGTATTTACTCATTATACCGCTCAACAATTTTAGTCTTTTAAAGCTGCTTTTGAGTTTTTATTTTAACTCAGCCTGCATTATCCACTTTTTTTAATCGTCAGTATTTAGTGAATAATTGAAATATGACTCAAACAGCTAAAGACTTTCCCTTAAGTTACATTTTATTGCACAGTTCTTCTTAAAATGCAGGATTTTACCACAGGAGTGTGACAATAGTGAGTCTCATAATTGATCATTGTAACATCTGTCTTTGAAGAAACAATCAAAAACATGACATCATGCCTGAATTAAGTTGTATAAAAGCTATCAACATGCGCAGAGTACATATTTGATTGTTGAGACAACAAACTTATCGACCCTGCGCAGCCACCAGGCTTGAAAGGAGCCTCGTGGACAGAGACAAAACAAAACCCTGAAGATGGATGTTGTTGTTACTGGAGAGCTCGACAGAGCACAAACAGGTTGGACTGTATTCCCCAGCTGCAGCGGGACACAATGCAGCAAAATTGTGGGTGAGAATAAATAATTTTCCTTGCCAAGCCTGTGAAATCTAAGCACATACGTTGTCATTGTGTGACTTGCCAGGAGTAGGTCTGTAACAAAGCCCCCCCAGACCTCCTGGAAAAAAAGGAAAGGTACAAAGACGGAGGAATGTCTTTATCAGGAACAAAAGAGGTGACTCAGGGCTGACAGCACTGGGGGAATTCATTTCTCTCCCAGTTGGTGGTGTGGACTTCTGGCACACAGTAATGAAAAGCTATGATAAAATCTTTCATCCTCATCTTGTTTATGGGTGAGCAAATAGTAGGCTAAATATTCCCGGCTGCTATTATTCTCTGTGGCCACGGGGGCAGCTGCGATGAATCATTCTAAACATGATCCACGGAGGAATTTTACTGTCTTCCTGCGCCTTTTCACTCAAAGTGAACATCAAAATATTTTTGACTTTACGCATGAAAACCATTGAGCTTTACTTCAGAACAATGTTCCCAAGTCACACATGACAAGTACTGTGGATAATCAAGTTAAAAAGCATCAAGTAAACAAAACCATTATTTGTCTCCAATAAATGTTTTTTTACTCTGCTTTAGTGCGGTGACATTAAATGACTCAGACAGTTCTCATGCTGTAAATACTTTTTTTTACATCCGAGAACGCAAAGGTTTTCTAATTCATGATGTTTTTGTACTGATTGGATGTGTTTCAGATGAGCAGAAGCGTTGAAAATCAAGACAATAAGAAAAGATTTGGGGCAGATCAAAAGCAGGAATAAAAGTTTTCCTGTGATTTTGTGTCTTGAGGGAGTTTACCGTAAAGAAAAGTGCCATACATCTTTGGTTAAAACTTAAGAAAATCAGTTTCCATATAACAGTAAAATGTAATGTAAATTCTGTTTGTAGCTCAGACACTGTGAGATATACTGTTTTTATTCTTTAACATCCTCCACAAGTAGAAATTGTGTAGCTGTGTGGCAAAAAAGTGTGATAAATGTGCTGTGGCTTAGTTGCTTTGATGTCATGATGACTTTATATTTTCTTAAAACTTATTGAAAACAGCAAAGTTGATCCCTTTTTACATTAAAGATAGCTGACAAGTGTCTAAAGTTTTAAAACTTTGACTGTTCTCGCTTCATTTTTTATACAGAAAACTTCTTTCAAAGTTTTTTGTTTTAAATCAATAAATCTATGACAGTGTGCATCCATGAAAATATCCGACTAGTTTCACATTCTCCAGTATTGACTCTACTTCTGGTTAACTCTGCTGTGTTTTCAAGGCTCATAAACAAACACTTATGACTATGAGGAACTAAAAATGAACCTCCCTGCCTCAGTATTTATGCAGTAATTCAAGCAAACTACAGTGAAAGCATGTTTATCTTCTGCCCACCAGTGCTTCCAGGGTTTCTCGTCTGCAGCTGCAGCACCATTCATCACAGGTTGAGCAGCGAGCAAATGAAAGATCGTTTTCCACCGGCCTTTAAGCGCAGCATTGTCAGAGAGTTCAACAGCCAAGCGACAGATGAGTTAGAAGGCCCCCAGGGCCCTTTCGATCCACCTAGCTCTCAGTTGCTTTGTCCAACAGACACTGAATAGGTGAGTCTTTGTACTGACCCCCTCACATCTGCTGACCCACCCAGCCCCCAATGAGCTTCCTCTTCTGCACCGACAATGTGCCTCTGAGAACTGATACAGCCATATCTGTGTTACCTCTGTTTTATGTCTGGATTTATGTCACTTTAACACTCGCTGTGGGCAAACTAGTGAAAAGCCCCTCGACCAGAGCTCTTCCTCAGTGCTTCACTTCCTAATTACATTTTTGTGAGCTGTTTAGAAACACAGCGTATGACTGTGGTAGTTTTTCTTTGTCTTCCTTCAAACAATGCTTGTGCTCTGTGATGGAAGGCCCCACTGGAAATATCTTATGTTCATTAAGATTCTGGGATTTTTTCAGCGGCAGTTTGTGAATCATCTTGCTTTGTGGGGAAGCTTAGATCATGTTTCTTAATGTCCCTCTTCCTCGTTGACTGACGGTTCCTGGTTTTTTGTGTGTCTCGTTGTAACCTATACATTTGTTTTGTGCGTTCTCAATGCTCGGCTAACAGAGGTTACATTCATGGTGTCCAAAAGTGACACATCGTTGTTAATAAAGCGAGAGTGCAGGTGCAGGTGAGCAGAGAGACTCATCCACAAATATATTACTTCAATTTTATTTTCATTCTTTTTACAAGGCTTTATAGAAGACCATGTCCATCAATTAAAAATGAGAAAACTGGCTTTGTTGATTTTTTTTGCCCATTTTAAGTCAAAATCATGAGATACATGTGCTCCAGCTGCATTATAGTTCCTGCATCCCCTCACTTTCAAGCTTCTCTCTTGAAATACTTTCAAGGGCGTGTTTCCTCAGCAATATCCCATGTGAATCCACGAGCAAAGAAAAAAAATCATTTCTGACATAGCCCTGTTTAAAGGAAGTATCAATACACTCATAATCTGTACTCATAATCCATTTCCCTATGATATCAAACAGCGGCTAAAAATACTTTTAAGAAAGGTTTTGTCCTGTTTTCTCAGAATTTCAACTTTTGATTTCAAAATTTTGACTTTTTTGACTCAATAACGGCAAATAAAAGTTTCTCAACAAAGCTGGTGTTTCATTTTTATTTTCTTAACTGGTGGAAGTGGGCTTCTACAGGGATTGGAGGTAGTATTTAAGAGATTTATATCAAGTGTAGACACTTAAGTTTTGCTTGAATACACTTGAAGGAATCTGATTCTACTTTTTTGGTGTGCAGGATGAACAACTTAAAACTTAAAGAACAAAATCTCAACTATGTTTGCAAAAGACCATGAAAGCATCTAAAAGGATCAAAAACTGCTTTAAAGTTGCATTTCTATTTCTATTCTATGAACTAATCTGTATCATGATTTTTTTACTTTGCGATGTGTGTGTGTGTTTTAGATTAGACAGAGAAGTATTTTTCTTCATGCATGTGATAAACATGAATTGTACATTTGTTTGGATTAAAAACCTCCAAAGCAAAGCTTCCTTTGTGTCTTGAGACCGATTCCCTAACATGACTCGGTCTGGAAGCTCTTACTTACTTATTCGAAATGGTTAATATCAAAGAGGTGGTCGCACTGACTCTGAACAAAACGAGTCCTAAAAGCATAAAAACATGTGATGTAGTGGTTTTGGCTGTTTGGCAAAGTAGCCAACAAAAACAGCGAGCGTCTTAGCTGCTTATGAAAATGTTTCAGCACTGCTCCTCTATGCAGTCAATCATTAAACCAAACTCATCCCACATTATGAATGGCTGTGTCTGCATCAGGTCTTGTGGAAATCTGTCCGTCTGTTTCCTGAGTGTGATATAATGTAAGATTATTCTCTTGTTTTCTATATAAAAAATATATTTGAGCCCGAAGTGCAGTTTGTTGGTATTTGAGTTTCCCTCTGCCTGTGTGCTGTAAAAGAAAATGCAGCTAATCATCTTCTTTTTTTGTTACAATGTAGAGAATGTGCCATCCCTCGCTTCACTATAAAGCATGTCTCCAAAAGTGGTCTAAAAAGATGGATGAGGAGCAGTCTAGCGTGTTATTATCCACAGCAGAAGTCATGATTTAACGTCTTCAGAGAACACTTGTGATCTCTGCAGTGTTGGCAGTTACTAAAGGAAGCTGAAAGATATCCTGGAACAAGAATCTCCACCTCAACTTTACTTTCACATCTGGTCGCTCCTCTTTATGTTGTCACGAGTAACAACATTGATTTATGCAAAGGCTGGGCATTTATCCATAATCGCCTTGTGGTTCTCCACAACAGTGTTGATATTCATCGCAGGGAGAGGGATGTGCATGAGGAAAGGAAGGTGCCCAAAGAGTCTTTGCCAAGGGAGAGCAGCAGAGAAAGCTGTCGAACAATCCAGTGTTGGAGGAAGATCAAAAGGATGATGCATTGCTGCTTTGTAGTCGTGCAGCAGAGAATCCACACTTCCAACTTTGAGCTGAAGGAGCCTTCTTTTCAAACCATGCCAATGTCTGCTGGCCTTCTGCAGACCTCAGCAGGAAAAACACTGGCATTTTCAACACCTCTTACAAAGAATCAGGCAGATTTCTACACGTATGTGACGCCTCTCCTCCCAGTTTTATCAGAACTCATGTCTTTTTCTTCTTCTGACAGACCTGAGAGTTGTTCAGCAAACCCCTCCTCTTAGTGACCCCAAAGTTCGCTTTATATTCAAACATAGCTTCTTGATGTCTGCCAGATTTCTAAGTTTTCAACACCTCCTTTCGGTCAAGAATTCACACGTCTCTTGGCTCAGTTTTCCTCTTTTTTTGAGGCAGTTTTGGTGCCATTCCCATTCTTTTTAAATCTTTGAGATAAAACAGGCACCTCATGGGTTTTTCACTCAGAGCAGGGCGGCACTTACATACTTTTATCATCGCTTTTCTTTTTGGAAAGATATCATTTTGGCTTTGGCGTTAGCTGACCAATATATTTTTTGCAGATTTGGATCTTCATAAAGATGTATGCGTACAAAATGCTTTGGGGATTGAGACACTGTAATGTCATTACCTGGCTTGTCCAGAGGAGCATGCTCTGCCTCTTTTAGCAGATTACAATAATATCAACACTGTCAGCAGCATGTCATGGAGCAACACAGCTGTGTAGACAGAGATACCCACTACAGTTAGTTAACTCTACAAATAAAATGTGACATTTTGAAATTATGTTTTCATTTTTTTCAAAGAAAGCAGCCTTCTAAGTAGTTTTGCATGCCTATGGCCAAGCAGAGAAGGTGCATAATTCAAGCAGATTCTTTTTCACTCAAGTGATTTATTTTATCAGCCGTGATAAAATGAGTTATGTTGTGGTGAGCGGAAAATCTCTCAATAAACAGCTCGGTTGCTGGTGTTTCAAATAGGAAAGAGGGCCCACTTGTGAGTGATATTAAACATCCCTGAATTAGTTGTATCCTGTTTGGACAAACAAGACAAGACCTTTAGCGAAGCACTCAAACCCTCTTAGTCACAGACCACATTAACACGAAACTTCACCTGCTGTTGTTGCACATGCCCGAGATTAAATTTATGGTTGTGTCAGATTAATTGGTGATTTCTTACCTGAAGAGCAACAAGAATGTTGGCCAGTGCTTGGCCGTAAGTGTCATGGCAGTGAACTGCAAGAGCGCTGCAGGGAACCTCCTTCATCACACTCTGCAGCATCTTATACATAGAACCTGGAGTACCGACACCGATCGTATCCCCGAGGGAAATCTCATAACAGCCCATGTCATATAACCTCTTTGCCACCTGCGAAACAACAAAGAAAGCCAATTATTTTATCATTTTTCTTCTAAAATCAATCCAACATCCAGCACAAGAACATGCTCAGGGGCAGAAACCAAACACATAAAACCTCAGCCCTTAGATTCACATGAACTGATAACAAATAAAGCTAAGATTTGATTGGCTTACACTAACTCCTCCACAGATTATGCATCCAAGTGAGAATTTATTCATGCATGAGCAAACAAATCCAGATGCTTCCACAAGAAGAGCAGTCACTTCAGTTATGTAAATTTTCATGACAACAGATGCTGCTTCATTAATATTGCATGAGATACAGATCTTAAACCAACATGACATAATATTTTCAGTATTTTGTGCTAATATTTAAAGTATAAGTAAGATTTTTCTCACCTGAGTGACTTTATAAGGGTCAATTTGTCCCTCATGGGGGCACCCAAGAGCACAGGAGACGTATCTGAAAATGGACCAAGATATCATTTTTGTTTGTGTTTCTTTTATGCGGAAAACATTCAAGGCAACAATAGGAATAAACAATGAAAACAGTTGGCTGTAATTGTACAAGGATAATGATTTGATGAGTGTTTCCCAGGCTGCTGGTTTACAAGATATACAGATTAAGATGTTAATCAGACTTTGGTTGTTACATCAGATTTTGATTCAAAGCCATTTGTGATTACAAATAAACAAACACCATTTGGCTCTCGGATAGTGAACACTCTTCCACTAATCAACTGTTCATTGTGTCTGTTTATCGTTTTTGGAGTGGGAGGGCTCGTAAAAACGGAGATAACACAAATTACAAATGTTGGCTCGCCTTTTCGTGTCTGACAAAAGGCTCAGCTATATTCACTGACTTTTACTGTTTGGTTTTCTTCAACGTCCATCTGGACTTGTGGTTTACTGATGCATAGATATAACCTGGAGAAACATCTGGAAGTTTTCTGTTGAGGTATCATTACCAAATTGTGTTTTTTCTGCTGCATATAGAAACCACAGTATTTTGAATTGTTTAAATTTAGAGATTATCAGCGTAAAATCAGAGTACAATCTTGGATATGTGTTTTCACTCATTGTAAGTGACAATTAGGTTCAAGAGTACTAACCCACGGACTGGAATTTGGTGCACTTTGGCAGTGTTAATGACTTCCTGAAACCTCAGCATGCTTTCATCAATCGAGCAGTTAATGTTTTTTTTACTGAAGGTTTCAGACGCTGACCCGAACACCGCCACCTCGGTAGCACCAGCTGCAACCTTAAAAACGGGAGAGAAAAACAAACTTGTAAATTTCGAAACACAGTCGTAGTCACACTTACGTCAGAGACAGAAACAGACTGCAGTTCCAAGAATTAATTACAATTGACAAGCATGAGTGAACAGTTGTAGTTTATGCTTACAGCATCCTGAAAACCTTGCATGTTAGGTGTCAGAACCGGGTACTGAACATGAGGAACTCTCTGGATCCCTTTTAGTACGTCACTGTGGTCTGCCATCTAAATTAAGAAGGGAAAACACATGATGTAGAAAAATAAACCTTCAACATCATCTAAACATTGTGTTTCTTTGAATAAATTACCTGCACCAATGTTTTTTTTTGAGTTTTTTTTGCATGCCTGTAGGCTGCAGAATTTCCCAAATTACATTTACATATCATGTTCCAAGTATAAATACACTCATGACATGTGTTTATTTCCTTAAAAGGAGGGAAGCACAGGTACAATTTATGACAAGGGAAATGAGAATGGCTAAGACATCTTAGGGTATTCTTTCCACAGCATGTGTGCGTAAAACATGGATGCGAAAAGAGCACATACTCATCAGTACTCCTGCAGACAACAAAGAGAGCCTCATAAATCACTCAGCACTTTTCTGATGTTCACAAAGAGGAGTTATTACCTGTGGTACCCACTTTGAAGACACAAAGCTGGTGGCCTCGATCACAGGCAGGCCTGTTCCAGAGAGCATGTCTATCAGCTGGATTTTCACCCCTGTCGGAACAATTTCCTGGGGAACAATGAAACTGAAACTGCTCTTTCTGGATTTGATTCCATGCAAGGTGGGAGGTATAACAAGGAGATATCCTGAAGGTTTTTGGATTTTTGGAAAAAGGCCTGCCAAACACATTTGTATCTACATTCACATGCAGAATCTTGTACCTGCAGTTTTTACATAAATCTCAGAACTGTAGAAACTTTTCATAATAACACAATGGAGTGAATAAATCTATCTCTGCTTGTAGAATCTTTAAAACTATGAGCGTGCAATAAGGAAACAATAAAGCAGTGACATGCTCAGCACGGTAAACTAAGCCAGAAGCCATGTCATCATTCCTATTCAATTTCAAAGAAAATGTGAAACATATGCCCCTGGCAAATATGGCACACAACCCATATGTTGTGGATTATTTTTGTATGAAAGATAAAGAAGAAAAAAAGGGGGTTTCCAGGGTTGATAGTGTTTAGTTATACAAAACAAGGAAGGTTCTGAATACAAACGAGATCTGTGACTGGAATGACAGTGAATACCTTTTCATTTTGAAGCCCGTCTCTTGGTCCAACTTCAACTATTTTAACAAACTCTGGGTACTCATGTCCTGTAATGGTCTGAAGGGTGGAAAAAAAATCAGAAGAGAGACAGAAAACAAAGTTAGGAGAGAAATACCACTCAACAGGACACTTAACACAAATTCTTAGTCACTCTTTTCAGGAGATGCTCCAGGACATGTTGTTTGTAACAAAAACTGTCTGTTTGAAAGCCAAAGCAGTAACATGAGAACCAAAACATAAGCCTGTCATCTGTCATGCTTTCATGATGCAAAAATGTGTCATAGTAAAAAGACTGGGAAGAACATCAGGGTAACTCCACAAAAGCCTTGAGAGGTATTCTGAGAATTACAAATACTCAGAATACTGTAATTAAGTAGCTTTTTGGGGTACTTTTACTTTTATGAGTAGATTTTCAAGTCTGTACTTTTACTTGTACTTAAGTAATCATCATGCCATGTAATCTACTTAGTTACTTTTAAAATCATAGTTGAGTACTGAGTACAATTTTCATTAATATCTAGACCTTTTGTCTGCATTTTTGTAGCCAGCATTTTGTAGTTGATTTTCCTAACACAAATACTTTTACTGGTGATTGAGCAATATTGTAGCAAGGTAATAGTACTTGTACTTGAGTAAGGATTTTCAGTATTTTGTTGGGGTAAATAAAAACACTCTGTGAGTCCTAATGTTGACTTCCAAAAAAGTTTGATGTAACACTTTTCACTGTAATTAACTTCAGGATAGTGAGTTTGAGACGCGACGAAATAAATTATTAATTAATTTAGAAACAAACATGTCAGTTTTACCTTTGAACCTTGAACCTAACGGCTAACGGTTTGTAAACAGTTAGCATCTGTTAGCACCTGTTAGCTCAGACTCCCCCCATCACATTATCGAGCAGCACCTGAGTTATTTGACTTACCTGATAAACGTAAGTGTTCGTCATGGTCCTTTCCTTACATATTTATGGAGTAAATTTGTTAAGCTTGCTTGAAACGTCATTTTCTAAGGAGTTAGTGAACATAAGTTAGTATATGTTAAAGTAACGGTTGGATAAATGGCTTGTTGAACGGTGAAACGGTAACCGTTGTATAAGTTAGTTTACATTAACGGCTGGATAAGTACGTTTACAGTAAAGATTCGTTATTCTAGTTCACTGTGTAGTAAGTTTACAGTTTGTGTACAGTTACCTGAGCCAGTTGGATATGGTTGTTTTACAATAAAGATAATTCCAGCCACTTTACAGTAAGGGTTGGCTGAGTTACTTTACAACAAAGGTTGGTTAAGTTTGCTTGGTAAGCAAAGAAAAAATACTCTTCTCTATACTTTTATCACCAGTAAAGTGAGTGAATGCATCATTGGTACAGAAATTGCACATCTTTCCAGTGGTGTGCACAGAGGGGGCCAAATTTTCGAAAAAACGAGCACTAAAGTGTCTCCTTGGGAGCCTAAACAAATGCTTGTAGGTGAACCACACTTATCTGCCCCTTTGACTGTTAAAACATGATACACTGTCCTCCTGGGAGCCAAAACACTTGCCTAAGTGCCCTCCTGTTGTTACCAAAACATGTGCTTAAGTGCACACTTGGGAGCCGAAATTTCCTCGATGAGTCATATGCTTGTTAAAGTGCCTTCCTTGATGCCAATCTTCGACTAAAGTGCCATCTTAGTTGCCAAAACACAAGCTAAAGTACCCATTTTAGAGCCAAAACATGTGGTCAAGGGCTCTGTTTGGAGCCAAAAGACACTACAGTTTTCTCTCAGGCACCAATGCAAAAGCTAAAGTGCCTTCTTGGTAGCCAAAAAATGTGCAAAAGGGCTTTCTTGGGAGCCAAAATACACGTAAGTGCTCTGTCAGGGGCCAAATGCTTGCTGAACTGCCCTCTTTGGTGCCAGTCTCTTGCCAAAGTGTCTTATTGAGAGCCAAAGTATGCTTAAGTGCCTTTCTTACTGGTGTCCAACACTGATCAGCCCCTTTGGGTAACTTAACATGATAAACTACCCTCCTTAGGGCCCCCTCGGGATAAAAAAAAAACCCTCCGGAGCCTTTGTGTACCTTTTTTTTCTTTCGCCTCTGCTCTTCAAAATCACTGCGCACACCGTTGCTTCTCTACAATATCTACATTGTATCTGTAATACGCATAAAACTCTATTTAACATTCTTTGTAAACTGTAGCATAAATGTACCTTCAGTAAAAGTTGAGGAGGTCGCCTATGCTAGCCTTTTAATAAAAATGCAAGCTATAAAACCACACTATACGCATCGCATAGCAATTATGAGGTCTTCTAGTATGTTAAATTAGATTTAAGATTTATATTTAAATTCCGAATTGGTGAATAAATCAAATTAATAGTAAGTGGTGAATGGGGGACCACTTGAAAAGGATTACTTTGTGCCCCGCTGAAGGCGACAACACTTCATCTTTTCAGATACTTATGAAACAATGGTGCAACAGCAGCAAATGGGGTTACATAACAGAGGACACAGTAGCATCTCATTGCTGTCTGTTGTCACAACAGTCAATATAATACAGCGTGTAGAAATTAATCCCCTGTTCTTACAAAGAGAGAATCCTTTCAGACATGTTTTTAATAGAGCAGGATTTCAATAGAGAGGAAAGTGTTATGTAAGCAGTATAGTATCCATGCTGCCATCAGTAGCTCACTACTGCTCTTCTGCCCTCTGTGTCATGAGAGAGAGAGTCATGTGGCAGAGCATGTGCAGCAGATTAGAGACAAGAAAACAACGCCCACCTTTTCCTCCAGCAGCCAGCGTCTCAGCCATGGGTAGTCCTGGACGAGTTGTTCATAGCTCAGACAGTGCTTCACTGAAGTGGGTACGTTACCCATTCGACTGGCTGCTGTTCAGCCCGCTGCCCCTCTGTGTCCTCTGAGGCTGTCCTGCAATAATCCAGGAAGGTGAAGCATGGGATCAATATGCTAATTCTGGCCACGAGGATGAAGAGCCGCGCTGTGTGAGAGGATGGCTGCATGCATGCGGTGGAGGATGATTCAGCAGTTGCCATAGTAGCCACATCCCTGCGAGGGAGGGGGTGAAAACAGAGTGGGGTGGGGGATGGATGCTGAGATAGAGAAATGGTATGAAGCAAAGTGGTAAATGGAGCACGGGGGAAATCCTAGGAAACCTTATAGGGAAGTGTAAAAAAGAAAGAGAAGAAGAGTTTGTCCCAATTTGAGGAGTCAAACAAGTTTTTAAAAGACATTTCCAGAGTTTATGTTTCATATTTTGATTAACAACAAGATTAGATGAACATTCAGCTACGTTTGGAAAAAGAAACGGGGGCTTCTGGGAAACGGGCTGCTTTGATTGATCTCCTGTGACCTTAACATTTTGAAGGGTTTCCACTGCCAGACGTGACACTGCTGCCAATGTCAACCGCTTGGTGTAATAAAATCCCTTGTTAAGCCGGGGCAACATTTACCAGAGAAAGAGCCATTCTTCTGAACCCAGATGTTAACAATAGAGGGGCTTAATGAAGTCCTCGCATTCAACCATCTCACCACGCTAAACTGCTCTGTGATGAGAGACCTCTGCCTCTCTCAGGGGAGGAGGGCGACTCATATGATCAGCCCTGAAAAAGACTCTTTTTTTTTTTTTTTCTTTTTTTTCTTAAAGCAGACTTCAAGGTTGATGTTTATCAGCCGCCACCCCTTAAAATTCAAACTACCTTTTGGCATTTTGCCTTTCGTTATGTATTCATGCTTCTCTTAGACACAGAAAACACTCAGTTCAGTGACTCCAGCTGCTGAACTTTGAAGAAAAACAAGAGACAAACATCCTTATTACTTTGTATGAATTGTTTTTCTTAAATCACTTCAGTGTTGATTAGAGCTGAATGATTTGCAAAAAATCTCTGATTGTGATTAGTTTTCCCTATATTGCAATAGCAATTCATGGTACATTTATTTCAAGGATGGTATGAAACAAATACATTTTTGGAAATGAACATTGACATTAATTACAGCAGGAACAACCCAGTGGCTTTTATTTGTTTTATTTTTTTGCTACTTGCGACTACTTTTTGACTATTTCATCCACTTTTCACTCCTTTTTTGCCACTTTCACACATTTTTTTTGCCACTTTCTGACTATTTTTCAAGTTCAGCCTTTTTTTTTTGCCAATTTTTCTTGCTTTTTGACCATTTTGCCACCTAAAACTTAGTTTCTTTTTTTTATTAGTTCAGTTTGTTGGTTTAAATATACAAAGACAATGCACATTAACAAACATTCCTGTAAATTTGCCAGTTTAGCCAAGTTGGCTAATTTTTATCCGTAGTCTCAGGGGCAGGTGACATGAGCACTACATCATCAAAATTCATTAAAAAAAAAAACAGTAAAAAAGCTAATTATAAAATTAATTACAATGCATAAAAGATATGCAATAAAAATCAAATACATAACATTTTCAGAAAAAGTGGTCACACTCTTGACCATCTGTTAACCACAGTTTTGAATTTCTCTTAAAAAGAAAAGTTCTCATGCTGCTTCTTGCTGTTTTTGCCACCTTTGACCAAAAAGTTTTTTACTCTTGCAAAGGTAGTTTTCAACAGTTTGGCTTTTTGTTTGAGCTGGGTGGAGTAACTCTGGTGTAGTGCATGAAAAACCTATTGCCAAAATGTTTGAAGTCAATGAAATATTGCATTGTCTGCAAATAGAGTATTGCAGCAGGCCATATTGAATCTGCTCAGCCCTCGTGTTCATTAATTTGGCCAAAAGTTTCTTGTTGCTTTGGCCTTGAGTTGCTCATAGAGTCTACAAACCTTGGCTTTAACAAATCAGTGCCTTGAAATAGCACAGTCTGGACTCTGTAGAAGCCCTGAATTAGTGCACATTTTTTATATTACAGGTCAGTGAGCAGTGCTGCAGGAATTTTTACTGTTTCCATGACCTTTGACAATAACATGTTTCTGTTGTACAGCAACCAGTCCTCACAGATCTCACAGAAATGATGAAATCAGTTGAATTTGCTTTGTATTGCCAGATAAATGACTCCTTTCTCATTTCTATACATGATGAGTGCATCAGTCGATTAACCCTAACTGGCCTTTTACCATTTCTTCCTTCAAGGAGACTCAGCTGCTATGGTTTATCTTGACAAATACCAGCTGCTGTGGGTTACTTTAAAGAACTGGCCTTCGGGGGTTTTCCTGCTTTTAGGAATCAATGTCATGCAGGTGAGTGGAAACTTGAAAGTTTATGGTGGCGTGTTAGTTTTAAGAAAGAAAAAGGTAGCTTTCTTTTGTTATGTGAGAAGTTATGTGTGGTTTTATGACTCTGATATACAAATCATTGGCATTTTTTTAACTGTTCCTTCAGAAGAACTTCAAATTACTCCCATACAGACTGAAAATATTGTCTGATTTGGTCATCTAAACAAAGACTAGAATAAAATGTTTAAAAAAAAGCTGACCTGCCTCAATGTGAGACTAAGTTAACTCCCCGATAGGCCGGTACTCTTTACATTTGTCTAAATGAATCAAACAGATCTGCCCTGACAGGAAGAAGGATGTCTCTGTACTATTTTGTAAGAAGCCTCCTGAGAACAGTATATTTTACACGTGAGGCTTTGAGACTCAGCAGATGATGAATGCCTCAAAGTATTATATAAAAATCACACAGTGCAAATGTCACAAAATATTTCTCAAATGGAAAAAAAGGGAGCATGTAAAAGAAAGAGACCATTCTCTGTTTCGCACTAAGAAAGAAACAGATGTGAAGAGCGGCGCTTTATGGAGTACAGGTTTCGGCATGGCATGAAAGAGGTTTTAAGCTCTCAGATATACACTGAAAACAAAGTGGAAGAAAGAAAACAGGAACCAGATTAAATCAATTTTCATCCTCCATCCGTCTTCAATTTCAACATCATGGATTGAAGCGAACTGTAACAACAAGAGGGTCCTGGTGCTGAGCGAACAGCACATTAACATCATCCTGAGAGCAACAATCGTGACTCAGATTTTCATACAAGAGACAGAAGATGGATGAGTTTGTCAGATGTAGTGTATAGTTTTCATAATTACATCCAGTATAGCAACAGTAGAATTAAAACTGAATCATGCAGCAGACATGCCGCCAGAAAACACGGAAAAAAGGAACATTTTTACACATTCACAGTTCATGTATAGTGTATGATATCTTTCTGGTGTGAGGAAACTTTTTCACTCATCAATCACATTTATTTTCTACATGACAGGTAGAGATAGAGACGGAGAGAGAATATCAACATGGGCTCTTAAAAAATGTAAAAGCTGTATAAAAATAGCTGCCTACCCTACAGGAAAGCTTTGTTTCTCTGAGCCAATTTTCCACAGCTCCCCTTAGAGACAGCATGTGTGTTAGAGATTAAACTTACAGTAATTATTCCACAGAGTACCCGAAGCTCCTCGTCACAGGAGCCACTGACCCGTGTGTTAGCTCTGTGTCCGGACACTATCACGACTGCTTTGTTCATAAAATGTGTCGTCTGCACATGGAGCTTAAAGTCACAAAGTCAGAGTCTTTGCAGCAGCCATCTCGGATCATTATTAGTCTATATTTAGTAAGAAATGTGATCAGAAAATCCTCGATTGATAATCAATTGGCTGCAGTAAAACCGTATCATTCACTCGTACTTGCTACAGTCTTCTTCTTTTTCCACAAAGACCCTTGTTAACACCACTTTGTCACGGATACACCGAAGCGGATGTTTCTGCGCAGTCAGATATTTATTGTGCAGATTTTTCTATTGCACCGTGGAGCAGTTCATGGATGGATTACGGCCCTGACTGGCTCATAAAGTCCAGAGATTTCCTTCAGTGTATCCGTATCCTTGGTGGGAGAGAAATTGAATTTCACAGCAAAATTTACAACTGCCAGAATACACATGAACTTGGTTAAATGGTGACTGCTGACATTTCTATTTGCTTGCTAAATTATTGCTGTGGCATATTTTTAAAGTCATATGTCTGGTGAAATGCGAAGATTACAGGGCAGACAGATAACCCACAATCTTTTAAAGTCAAGTTTTTTTATGACTGAGAATTTGACCGAGTTTGAAATATCAACAAAGTTCAAGAGGGGACACAAACATCCTCTTGATGCTTTACTCTTTTGAGACCACACATTTACTCTAATTTTACTAAAGATGAAAATATAATCACGTTTAGCATGTTTTAGAAGCTGTATGGTAAACTAACAAGTCATCATTTGTCCCTGGCACCATCAGACTTTCAGCAATGTTTTGTAGCATGTTTTTACATGTGATTAATGTGTTACTGTGTTCTGTTTTGTCTCGTTTTGTACCTGCGGGCTGTAAGATTAATTGCTCCTCAGGAATGATAAAGTTTACCTTAACTTTAACTTTCACCCTTAGTTCTAAATTGAATCTTGTCTCAATCTAGCAGGTCCCAAAATTGCAAGTCCAATGAAGCTTTAGAAACAGTGACGCACTGCTGAAAAAAATAATATATGCAAACTATGTTAAACAATTACCAGGGTTCCTACACATCCTTAAAAAGTCTTAAATTAGTGTATTAAGGCCTTTACAAGTCTTAAATTAATTAAAATGTTCTATTTTTGTCTTAAATAAATGACTCAAAGGTCTCAAATATATGTCAGGGCAGGATTTGTGAATATTTTTCTTTTTGTTGTTGTTTTTGTGGGACTCTTTAAGGAGACTTAGAGTGGATACTGTCTTAAAAGCTGCTGATATAAGTTTTCATCTGCATCCTGGGTCACTGTTTACACTTTATGTTCAATAAACAGACAAAAAGTAAACTGGAATGAGTCTCATACAGAGACACATGTTATGGTTTGGTTGTAATGTAGCAGGATCCTTCCACCATCAACTATACTTATAGTGTTTTGGTCTTAAATTTGATTTAAAGTAGCATTAAAAAGGTCTTAAAAAGTCTTAAATTTGACTTGCTGAAACCTGCAGGTACCCTGTCTACCAATTTTGAAAATGACTCCCTTTTTTGTTGTAATATTTCAATTTAAGTCTGTATAAATAAAGACTGTGAGGCATAGTTTAAACTTTCTTTTACACAAATGTGAGAGGCTTTTGAGTCTCAACTAAGGGCTATGAAGTGTTAAATTTGTTCAGTTTCTCAAGATTAAACATATGTTATGTGACGAGCAGCAGGTGCAGTTTACCCGAGCAACTTTCAGTCAAATCAAATAAACTAGAGGTTTCACATACCAATACTGATATAGGATATTGGAACAATACTAGCATCTCAAATACAAGAAGTTAATTCAAGACTCTACTCCAGCATTTCTATTCAGTAGCGCCTGGATCCAGCATGCAGAGCCCATGTGATCAACAACAACAGCGCGTGCTAAGGTGCTAACAAAGTAGCAAAAAAGTAGGAGTGATGTTGGTAGTATTTTTCATTCAAGTCCAAAAAAAAGAGTTGCAGCTGAGTGCAAAACTTGTCATGCATGTTTCCCTTGGTGGCATGAAGCTGTGGAAGTTTAATACATTCCAACTTCCAGCTTATTCAAGCCTTGAAGACCTACAGATAGAGCTGAACATCACAACATTCCTGCTGATATTTTATCAGATCAATATCAGTATCAGCCAGTACTTAAGGCTGCAATATCAGTACTTTTTATCTGAAGTGAAAAGGTTGCATCGGGACACCACACTTTGTACACTTTGAACTCTCTCAGCTTCAGGTTTGAGTCAGCGCCTTAAATTTAAAGACTTGGTGGACATTTTATTTACGCTCTACTTTGAAAGCTCTTTGCATCAGTTAATCATCAGCTGATTACAGGACGGAGACTTCGCTGGCCTCAGAGACAGGGTTATATCCTGTGCATCTGCATGTTTATTTTTCTTTAAACTGTTCTCCGTTTGACGTGCATTGTGTTGTTGAAAGAGGACATAACTCACCTGCACTAAAAGTAAAGCACAGACCTTGTTAGCCTCTAACGTCAGAAACTTTCACATGAAACATGACCACAGTTTGTTCCCGACACGCCAGATGTGATTTGAAATAAAAAGAACTTCTCGAGTATTTGGACTTCAGAAAACAAATGCGTGTAAATACAAAGCCAACAGAGGGTTTGAGTTTATTTTATAGTGCAAAAAGTTATAGAAAGCGTTGTTAAGCAGAACCCGCTGACAGACTTCAGCTGACCCATTCAATGTGTTACACATGTTAAATAAAGAGTAAAGAAACTGATTTTGGAAGAAAGAAATATTTTACAGCACAGGTGCCACCTCTAACGGTAATAGGGAGTGACAGCGCAGCTCACAAACAGTCTGCTGTAACTCTGCAAACCCAAAGCTCTTTTTTTTTTTTGCATGCATGTGAATTACAAGCAAACATAACAGTGTTTCTGCATCGCCCTCTGTTCGGACACATTCCTCTCTGGTCCTTCTGCAGCCTTGTCATACCAAACAACATGTAAAAATGTGACCCATATGTTCTCTCTTTTCAGAAGGGGACTGATTGAGCTGTATGGAAGCCACAGGCCACCCACAGAATACAAATAAGGAGAACCATATGTGGGGAGATGAATTAGGTAAACTGCACAACATTTTTATTAGATACAATTTCACTTGCCTTGTCGGTGGACTGGAAGGTGACACTGTAAAAATAAACTTTGAGCCACAGAAAGAAAAGAGACCTCTAGTTAACATGGGGCAAGACGATGAAACATGGTATCAGTAAACCAAATGAGCAGCCTCTCTAATGTTTGGAGCTGTATTAGAATGACCAAAATCCAAATAAAATAACCACAATGTCAGTCATTTGGCCGTATATTAACAGATCCCATTCATGATATTCATATTCTAACATTCAACCAGACGTGCGCTTGATATACTGAAGCCATTAAGACTGTGAACAAATGTTTAGTTTCACAGTTTATGGCTGTGTTTGTGTAAAATCCAAATTATTTTTCATGGACTACTCATGGAATTTAATTAGCCTCAAATGTTTTCATTCAAAACACCTGTTTACAAAATGAATAAGTTCTCAAAACTACTTTAACACACCACAAATAAACATTCATGGGATATTACAGTAAATGTTCTCCAAGGTCAAGGAGCCTTAAAGAGGTTCAAGAGGCTCAGCATGAAAAATGGATCAGAAATATGAACTGAAGTCATTATACTTGGTTTTCTGTGCATAATGAGAAAAAGATACTTTTCCCTTTGAATAAATAATTTATGTTGCATGTCTTGATGTAATCAAAAAAACTGTGTCTTATTATGAGTCACTTTGAATCTTTGAAGTTTAAAGGAGTTTCAATGGATGACAGAAGCATCTTCCACAGAGTCAGTCAGATCATCATGGGTAAATACAGGACGACAAAGCACAGCCCTTCTTTGATTTAATCTGGTCATTTTCCAAACATAGTTCCTTTGGCTTGGACAGTTTTTCTTGTATTTTCTGCTTTATCCAACATCGAATAAGGGATTAAAGTTACCTCAGTTATGAAATATTTGCTGCCTGAACAGATGGACAAACAGACCGCCATTTCCTGCTAAAAGCTTCAAGATGAACTTGTCAAATGAAATCTGTCGAATCTGTCAAACAAGTGAACATCAACTGAGCAGAAGCTTGAAAATGCAGATCTGTTTCACCCATCAGGTTAAGAGAATAAACATTTCTTGGATTAAAAAAATTCAATCTCAGCACCTGGAGTCAGATCCTGTCATTACATAACGTTGTTTCTGTAAAGCCAGAAGTATGTTGTGACATTTATAATAAACCTGAGGGCACGATACAGGGAGATTTCGCTGGAGACCCTTCGTGAAAAGTAAGCACAGTGGGTTGTAACCTTTTTCCACCATGTTTCAGAAGTGGCCACTGGAGGTGCTGATCTGATAAATGTCACGGCACCTCTGACTCACTGCAGCTTGTTTTTGACCACGGGGGTCTCAGAGGAGAAGGGCTTACTATGTTAATCTGCCCTGAGTATGGGGATTGTTAGCCTTTCCTCTCCTGTGGTTTGTAGCTTTTTGTCCAGAGGGCTGGAGAACTTTAAAAGAAGCTCATTGATAGATGTTTCCGTGTAACAGAAAAGAAGACATGTGGTTGAATTGGAAAGAATCCCTGATATTTAACAGTAGATGGGATTGTGAAGTGCGAGGAGTAATCATGCCAAGCAACAGGCCGCAGGAATGCAAATCAGCCCTCAAGCCAAGAGTTAAGTTAGCAGGTGGCCTCTTCTATTCAGCGAATGTCAACACTCCTTTAAGAAGGAGCCCACATAACATCTGGGCAGGCCAGCCACTGCTTTTAATTAAGTGAAATACAGTCACTCAATGTTCAGCCGTGTCAGAGGAAAAAAATGTTATAAAAGTGAGACGGTGAGGGGAGAAAAGTGCAACAGTACATATCCTGTGTTTAGTGAAGGTCAACACAGTTGTGTAAATAAATATTAATCCTTCACCTAATCCCTAGATTTCCAAGACACTTGAAAATACCAGGTAGACCAGAGTACTTCTCGTGAAATAGCGAGTTCTCTCGCTCTTTCCTGGAAACGTTGGTAATCCTGAGTGAGGAGGGAAGGCAACGACACACACTCGCTTTAGTTTATGATCTCCACTGTTTCCAGTAGTGAATCTGAGCTCTTTACAGATGGCAACATTGGAAAACATGACTGTACACACGCAGGGATGTACAACACATAAATAATCTGATGTTATCTATCGCTACTACCAGGAAGGGGTCTCTTTCAGATATACATTTCTTTGCTTGCAGCCTCCTGATAATCACCCTTTAGGGCTGTTTGAAGGTCACATTTCGGCCTCACTGCAAACATTGTACCACAAGTATTACCCCTCTCCAAGAGTATGTCAACAGGCGCTGTGGGTGGACCCCGAGTTTATATCAGTCTTGTCAAACATTTATAAACTACACACGAGTCCTGCAGCAGTTTGTAAAACATCCGCTGAGCTCCAAACAGAAAGAGGATGATGTAAATATGAGAGGGAATGAGGACTTACAGCTTACAGAGGGCAGACAGCTACAAGATTTAATACACTTTGCATCCCTTTTAGAGGCTGTGAGGTCAAGTAAACACAAAGCAAGAGATAACAGATTTTCAAGTGGTACATTTATTAAAATACACATCATTCTATAAGATATACTTTCCCCCAAAGAGCTAAAATTAGTGTGAAGTAAAAAAAATTAAAAAAAAACAAGGTTTGCAGCTTTGACAGAGTCAGGAGAGAAGTGAGAAAACAGTGTTTATGGAAGAGTTTCATTCCAGACTGACATAATCCCCCTTCTGAGGACACACTCTCTTAAGAAAAAAATATCTGGCTTGGAAAAGGTGAAACAGTGTCAGCGCTGAAAGATGGTGACAGCTTGAAAATAGCTCTGGGCAGCTTGGTTTAGATTAGCGAACACTCACTATATTTTTTCCAGAGATCCTACTTGATTTCCACCAGCCTGCTCAAGTCGTGAAGTTTATGATCCACCACAATATTTTTCACTATATTATCAAACTGTTCTCAACCATTATGAGTCTAATAATGAGAAGTTACAGAAAAGCACATCATTTACTGAAACACCCAAGTGTAATTCTGCATAGTTCAGTGAGCAATCAGCACACAAGTGTATTGTTGAAGTTGAAAAATGAGCAAGAGGGGAAGTGATCTTATGCATTTTGACTCCAGTGAACAGTTAACTCATATAATTTATCATACAGACCTAATAAAGAGAGAGTATATGCCGATGGACACAAAAGATAAATGATAACTAATGTAGAGAAAATCAAAACTTTATCCTAATCATTTAAATATAACAATATTCAGTGCTATCTTAAAAAAAGGAAAATAAATTAAGTAGTAAAACTTTATATACATAATACTGTACATCACATCACACCTGCAGCACGTTTTCCAGCGATTCCCACACCACACACCATAAGTTAAAGTTAGTCCAGCCACTAATGACAACCACAAGACCGAACTACCATATTTCTGTATTTCTTGAGGATGACGTTGGAGCTGTCATCAAAGTAAAGCACTGATATTGCGTTGAGTTTGGTTGGGGCACAGCACGGCTTTGGCACGTTGTCAGGAAACATTAAATGGACCTATAAATGAGAGTAAGTAGGTTTAAAAGAGGCATAACAGCAGTGAGTTTGGAGTGAAATATAACTGCTAAGAACATTATGGTGGCTTATAACAGGGTTTTTATTGCGGCACACATGTGCGGCGCACTCTAAAGAATACTTACCAGGGTTTGCACAATTGCATGATTTGTTGCGTTCATGTGTGCGTTGAGTGGAAAAGAGCATTCACCGTCGCAGTAAAAAGCAGCATAGCCCTCAGGTGCAATGATCCAATCCTGACAAAAAAAACCACGAGCTTCCTTTATTTATGACACATGGTGAGTTTTCTAAGTGTTCGTTTTAAGCTCAATAAAAATGCACTGTTCATTGTGTTTGCTGGTGTTTTAAATGTTCGGTGAACAAAAATAAATGAGCGTTACCTGCCAGCCCAGATCTCGGAAACTGACGTAGAGTTCATGCTTCTTGCAGGCTTGTTTCTGTTCACTCACATTGTAATCTAGGAAAAGGGAAATGATAAATAAGACGGTTGCATTTCTGTTTCTTTTTCTTAGAGATGTTCATGCAGAAGATGGTCAAGACCCTGAAGTTTCTGAACAAATGCAGAAAAAAACAAACCCAAAAAAGCTCAGGATCCTGTTATTCTGGAAAAATGTGTTATTATTTCTTAAGTTCTCTGTCACAATGCCACACCAAAAGAAGTCAAATGATGTTTTGTATAATATTCAAGTCTATTTGGGTTAAGATCTTTGTGACCAGTTTGACTCTCTAACCTCATCCTGAAAGAGGAAAAAAATCAACAAGGGGAAATAATCTAAAAAGAAAGCCCTTATTGGTCATTTAAATAATTAAGATTAATGAAATTAGCAAGAAAATGAGTCCTAAAAGAAAGTTTCTCGCTCACATGCTTTGAACAATTCTGGAGACACAAACAGAAACATCCCGGATTTTCATTTCTGAAAATGAAGGCAGTCTCAACATCCTGATATTAAAGAAAACGATGCACAATGTAAGATCATAAACCAAAAGGCTGCATCATTCGAGGGGGTTGTGAGAGAAATACTTAGCTTTTATTCTATATATACTGAAGTTCTTTGACGTCTTTATTGTTGAAAAGTTTGGATTGTGAACAACAATCTGTGATAGTCAACACTCCTCCAAAACAAAGCACCTTGACAAAAATTAATCCAGACGTTTTTATACGTGATGTGATGGTATTTCATCGCCAAAAGACCAACAACTGTGGCGATATCCGGCTGCAGGAAATTAAGTCGGTCTTCCTGACAGACTGAAGGACAGCTAAAAAAAATGTCTAAATGCATCAAACCAGAGAATCACGTGTAGGTTTAGTAGAAAAACCATCATACCTCCAGGTTTCGGTGCCCTCGAAGATTCTTGTTGATTGGTTGATTTATTGCGATTGTGGTTCTTCTTCTTCCCACCAGCAGCTCTGACAGAGCGAAGCAACACCCCGCTGGCCTTGAAGAAAGCTACCAGGAACGGCTGCTTGGACTGAGGCCCGTTCCTCCCGATGATTCCAGCAGATTTTATGTTGATACTCCGTCCTTTAAAAAAACAGAAGGTAAATAAAAAATCTGCAAAACTAAAACTCAGGAAAACGGAATAAATATTATCATTTAATGGCTGCTTCAAGGCGATTCTGAAGTCAAGCACCTTCATAAAGTCCAGGTCAAGCTGTTAATCTTATGTCTGAATTTATGGCTTTTTTATAAGTGGTAAAAAAATGACAGTAACACATAAACATACGAGGAATATTTTGCCTGAAGTCAGTGAGAATACCAGTTTTTATCAACTGCAGACATTTGAGACGGATGAACTTCCTGTACTTTTCTAAGTTCCAAGAGTCTCAGATAAATATGAGGAGTATTAAACTAATCAAATGTGAAATCTAGATGGAATAAAGTGAACTCCACTTGCCATCTACAGTCTCCACACAGAGCTGCAGGCCCAAGTTCTGCTGCGGGTTCATCACCCAGTGGTTACTCGTCGCTGTGATGTCAAACACCAGCCAGCCTCCATCGGACGCCTGGACCTTTTTGGAGTCGAGCAAGAATGTCTCTGCATCTCTGGAGGTAGGGAAAAATTGCAGTGAAATGAACATCTGCAGTAAATAGACTGCAGTTTTTATGGTGCAGGCTCAAAAAGCCGACACAGTCACGCTAGTGAGGGCTGCTTCTTCTTCTTCTGGTGTTTTTCTATTATTGAGATGCACTGTTGTCAAGCGAAAAGTGCTTAAAATGCTTTAGCTTACATGGGCTTATTAGAGGCAGTTATTTTAAAGCCATCATCTCACTCCTTTGATGTAAACAATTAGAAAACCAGGATACATATCAAATCTGCTTTTATATTTTAAAAATATACACTTCAATGAAACACAAAAATCATTTTCAACAAGTTTCAATGATTGATCTCGAATCTGAGGGACTTTTCAGACTAAACATTCATCTATCAAAAGCTTTCACTATTGGAAACTACTGACATGATAAAAGTAATAAATTCTTTCTTGTGTCAATGCTGAGCTGGAGATAAAAGAGCAAAATAAACTGTTGAAGATGCTGTGACTCATAATGAACTGCAGAGTTGTTTTTTAGAGCGTGTGCCAAGATTTCAGTTATGTGATTAGCAAAGTATTTCAGTAGTTTTGAATCATGTTCATCAACCTGTGTGTATTTTTACCATGAGCCTGTAATAAGACATCAATCATCTCTTAGTTGAAAATCCCCTGACTGCAATTTGCATTGGAGTCCTTTCAAATCACAGAGCGGATAAGGCGATGTCTGGGTAGTTTTTGTGGTTCCACGGTTCTTGAGGACAAAGATTTTCCATTTGGCCCTAAAAAACCAGATGATATTCATGTGTCTATTACACATGTAATAAATCTGAACCTCATGAGGAATTTAACCTGAGGTTGTGTGTTATGAGTGACATAGAGCTGAACTTCCTTTTTTAACATTCACAGCATTAAACTAATATCCTGTGATAACTTAGTTTGTTCTGGTCAGTTTTCACTATTCGAGAGCCAAAATTCAAGAGGAGGAAGTAGATCCTTCTCCTTCTCTTTCAGCTGTGATCCACAGAGAGTGTTTTAGGAGGGTGATAGCAGGGACAGAGGTGGGGCCGACAGTTCACCTGGAGTTATGCTCCTGTTGCCCCTGTGCCACTTTTCTCTAATAGAAATTCATGTTCAGTAGCAAAGGTCAGCACCAGTGTAGGATACACAGAGCTGCTGATTTAGGAGGTCAGGTCAATTTGTTGTTGTGTGACATTCAAGGAATCCTGTAGAGTTTTTGACCTTTTGGACTGAGGCAACATAAGGCACCGTGCTTAAAAGCGCCTCATGTTTTCAAGTATCTTGTTTCGTTCATGAGGAAGGGGACCAATGCTTGAGCTGTCACATAGTTTTTGTAATAGAAACAGTCCTCAGTCTATCGGTGCAACATACTGTTAGAGTAATTTTTCTTTTGCTGTCCAAGCTGAGGAAACTCTTTTAATTTATTCTCAGTTTGACTCATGCATGTGTTTTCACCTCTTTGTTGGCTTAACAAACTGTCAGCCACCGCATTCGGCTATAAACAAAACCGCAAAACGCCGAGCCATTTAATTCAAAATTCATCTGAACACTTTTCCGATCATCCCAATTCATGCCAGAAAAAGCAAAAGGGAAGAAAACTCATAACAGGCAAACATTAATGTCAACACCAAAGGTTTTAAATTCTACTGTGATTGGCTAACGATTTGAAAAGATGGGAATGCATTTAATAACACACACAATTCTTGTTTTAAGGACGAAGAAAAAAAGGTACTACTCTTGTTACTCTGACTGACAGCTCACTCATCAATCAACTCTGAACTAACAATATAAAAAACCAAAGTTTTGATATGAAATGAGTAAAGGGAGAGTTCAAAAGTTCTTATCTGGACCTGATCCAACAGGTCCAGGTTGCTCTTATTTAGCCTTAAGATGCCCCAACAGTTTTATTATTCTTCCATTCTACTTAATTCATGAGTTACTTATAGTTTATAATACACAAGTGGCTCCTATAGAAGTAACCTACTGAGCAGCATAGGCAGTAAATTTGATCGTACAGATCAGCAGATATGTATGATATGTTGAACACAAACATGACACAACAGTGCTCTTTAAAAACGGAATTGTTTATAGCTTTTATGTTTGAGGAAAGAAACCCTAACCTCAGTGATTTATTGTGAAACACATCCACCACTGTTATTTCTTAGACTTCTCACCCAGGGAAAGATTTGTTCTTCTTCCTGAACACTAATGAAAACATGCTATTCACTGTGAAAACGTGTGTGAAAACTTCAGCTTAACAGTCGTCCCCTTTAAGATGGCAGAGTCCATTGACTTGGACCTTTTCAAAGCCCAGGAGAGCCATATCTCCCCTTCAATCACCCACACACATTTTTGGCAAGCAAATGTGGGCCCACTTTAAAGTACACCCTTGTGTATTCAGCTATGTCATACTTTAAACTTCCGTAATATTGTTAAGGCAGGCAGGTGGTGGGCATAACAGTGACCGCGGGACCCCCCCAAGGGAGCCCCCTCCCCCTAAATATGGGCCCTCATGGTTTCATCTAGGACACGGACAGCTTGGCAAGCAACACAAGACGAGTGATAACTGATGGACCTTCCAAGCTTCGTAAGTGGCCGACTCGCTAATGGAGTTCTCTTTATCCGAGGACTATATTTGTAAGGCAGACACGGTGCGAATGAAGGAGAGCAGAGATGAAGATAGACGGCTGTTCTTTATGAGTGGAAAAGTTCAACTGTGTGAGACTAAAGCTGTAACTGTAAAATGAGATAACCGCAGGGGATACTTTTATTCAGTCTCACTTTAACAGCAAAATTACACCAGTTAGTGTCGTTCTTTTTTTTCTCCTTTCTCTGATTTTGTTCCTGCAACTGATGTTTGCACGCAAGGATGGATACAGATCCACAGACTTCATATCATGTCATGTTAGAAAGGTTAGATCTCTGGTTCTTTTGGGACACTATGAAGCCAGAAAGACTTTCTTTTAAGTCTGCACATCTTAAAACAAGATGCATCACTCCATTAGAGATTCATTGGTGTAGGAAGAAACAGACACATACCTTAAATCTGTGATACCATATATAAAGTAACTATTTTGTTCTCTCAAGCAATTCTCAAACCAAACAGTAGAGTTTTACATTCATTTAATTTTTTTCAATCAAAATATCAAAGGCTGAAGCTAAAGGATGCTTCTTTTAAAAATTCAGTCAATGTGTCAATGATATGACTAACAAATATTAGTAGATAGTGATGGGAAAACGGGATTGTGCTTCATCTGTGTGGAGTAGAGCTAATTTTACAACTACTATGATCGTTTTCCATTGTAATCTATATTATGTAATTGGTTGAAAATGTCATTACTTGAAGAATTTTAACTAGGGTTTCATCACATCCTCAAAAGTCTTAAATCCATGCATCTAACATTAAGGCCTTCAATGTCTTAAAATCTTTAAAATGTTACATCCTGGTCTTAAATTCATTATTCAAAGACCTCAAATTTGTCAGGGCAGGATAACATTTCAAGAAGGAGATGTAGAGTGGCAACTTTCTTACTAGCTGTTGAAAAAAACTGTTATCTTTATGCTAGTTAGCGATTAAGTGACACACTATGCCTTGGTTATACTAAAGCCTACATTTATAGTGTTTTTGGTCTCAAATTTCATTCAAAGTGGCATAGAAAAGGTCTTAAAAAGTCTTAAATTTGACTCGCTGAAACCTGCAGATACCCTATTAATTCTAAAAGGGAAAAGTCACATTTTCTGTTAAATAAATGCAAAAAATCTGATTGCATCCAAATATGAAAGTATTCTTTGCAAACTGTAATCCCCCACCATCTTTTGTGTGTTCGCTCGATGAGGCTCTTACTTGTTCTGATATTCTTTGATGACTTGATAGATGGAAACCTTCAGAGTGATATTGTCGTAGCGAGCGTGGCTGCGGTCCTTGTAGATCCGAAACTCAGCAGCAGTCACCGCCTCCCCATCCGGGATCTGAGTCAGATCAAAACGGAACTCCTTGTAGTGTCTCCGTTGGTGAGAAAAATCTTTATCTTTCTCGACTGGGAAAGAAAATATTGTGTGATGAATTTCATTTTTACTGGCAGAGGTAAAAGCTTACACAGATCAAAAAATATGACTTCAACTCCTGAACTGCTGCGTGTGTTGCACACAGTAGGAAATATGGCAGCATTAAAGTACAGAAAGAGAGTAATTTATCACATCTTCTTTTACATTCCTGGTCCAATGCAAACATTTTCACTACCAACAAAAGCACTTTCCAGTTCATTAAATCAGTCAACTGAATACAGGTAGCGTTTCCCAGACAGGCCCTCTACTGTGTGCCTTACTGCATTCTCTGCCCATGATGAATGGGCTGTCACTTTAGAAAAACAGGCTGATTTCAATTAAAGACACTTTGCCCTGCTCCTCAAGTGAGAGGGGAGACCAGACAGGATTCTTCAACGTCCTGTGAGCGTGGACTCTGACCTCATTTCTGACCTTTTCCTGACCTCCTTTGGGTTCATACAGTCTTAACAACACCAGACTTTTACACATACATTTGTATAAAACAGCCTGTCGCTATGATAAATCTTTTTGGAATTCTATTTTGGTGAATATTTGATTCATATTTTTCTGTGCATTTTAAGGGGGTTTTAACTACCCAATAAGATAAAGCCTCGCCATGCCATGAAAGCATCAAAGCGCCTTATCTGCGTTACGAAAATGACAAAAGATAGAGCCACTACCGCCGTCTCACACCCCTGCCTCGTAGCAGAGAGGAGGTATGCAGCCGAGGTCAGTGTATTGTCTGACATCTGCGGTGTTATCATGCAGTGCACTTCCCTGATATTTTATCAAGTGAGAGCGCCTGCGGCTACTTAGCACACACGGGTCAAAGGTCAGGTCTAACTTTTACCCACCGAGCCTGCTCAGTTATATTAACCACAGGCAGTAATATGAAGCAGAAGTGCCACTGAGACCAGCTTTTAATGTTGAAGACTTGATACGAGTTCAGTCAGTGCACTCTTTATCCTCCTGTCTGCCTCACCCTGACAGGATCAATACTTTGTTCCTGAGGTTAATAGATTACCGAGGGTAGTGCTATGAATGCATTTTTATTTTTAACGCTGCAAGTGGGCACACGAAACTGCGTGAAAATGCCACATGGAGCTTTGTGGCAGTTGAGGTCAGCAGCTATATGTGGTTGTACTGTAATAAAGACAGAGCCCCATTGAACACTTCACTGACAGTCCCCAGAACGAGAGCGGAGCCTTCAAGGCTGACAGTGTACATGCCCTGCTATAGTGGTAAGTGGAAACAGATGGGCTCAGGCCAAGGTGAGGGATTAGACGTCTAAGCGACTCTGCACAAATTCATTTTTACATGTTTTGCTTAGAATTTATTGAAATCACTTCATCATTGCAGTATCAACACAACATCCCAAGTTTGTGGTGTTTTTGATGTTCTTTTAGGTTTTTGCCTCATAAAATTTATGGAGGATTTCCCCAGCACGCTCATTATTTTAACTCTCAATAAAGACAGATAAATACTCAGAATAAAACAAACATAGGGAACTGATCTCCTGATTCTTTTCAGTGACAGATCCTGAATATAAACAGGCATAAGTCTATATCACTCCCCTTTAACAACGGGAAATAATTTAGACCAATTTTCTCAGGGTCAGACAGTCATCTGATAAGTTTCTCTAAGCTGCGGGGTTAAGGGTCACAGCTACTGAACAAACACAATCATCCTACACATCAGACGCTTTTTTTTAATAGAAAGCAGCACAAATTGTTCAGGTCAAAATGTTGAAAGTGCTTCTGTTAGAAGTGCAATATTTCACTCAGGAGGGAGGAAGGATGGATGTCTGATGATGCTGCTTAGATTTTTGAAGTAAAATCCACTTTACTTTAACAGAAGCTACCAAATTTATGTCCTTAAAGTAACAAAACAGACACATACAAGTCTATTAAGTGATCGAAACAGGCCAAATGCTTGCAACGTGGGCTTTCATGCTGCAATGTTGCTGCATTTACTGCAGTTTAAAGCTGTTTTACTAAGTCCAAAGTTTGAGGTAATTCAAGAGAAAGGGAAATTAGAGTCCATTAATTCCTTATGCAGTAGAGGAATAACTCGAGCATGAATTCTTGAAGGACTTTTTATACTTTGAGGGACTTTTTCTTAACTTGACTGCACCACTGTGAAGATTTTAATAACTCTACATAGCCTGCAGCCCAAAATAAAGCAAGAAAGTCTTGTGAGAAAGGAGGCCACATCGATGCAACTTACCTAAATTGACGAAACTCATCACCATGTCTGCGTCATTGAGGAAGTTGCTCTCATGCGCAGAGCTGAGCGCCGGGTTGTGGCCTAAGAGAGGAGCCGCGCGGTAAGGCTGCGGCACCCGGGAGTACGCAGCATGCTGCGGGCTGTAGTAACCCTTCCTGGAGTGCCCTTGAGCTTTGGCACTAAAGCTCTTCCCCACACCATCCTCCTCCTCCACGGCCATGGCGTTGTACAGGTCGAGCATGAAGAGCGGCGCTGAGGACGCTTGCTTCCCGGGGCTGAAGGGCCTCGGACGGTGAGGTAAACCCAGGATGGAGAGGATCTCTCTCTGGATCTCCCTGCGTTCATGATTGCGCAATCTCCTGTAAATAAAACTGGAGTGCACATGGTTGTCACTTAAGCCGCAATGAGTGCAGGAGAGAAAACTCAGGCAACTCCACGCAAGTCCCAGTATCGCACGGTGCAAAGGTGATAACGCTGTCATCTTGACAAATGTGGATTTGAAGTTGACCTACATCGCACTCTTCAAGCAAGATCAAAAACTTATATCCTTACTCAAACCAAATCATAGACTTTCCATCTTGTAAAGAGGCTCCACAACTTTTCACGGTGGTTTTTTCCCCACTCTGCGTGTCTACATTTGAGGTTTCAGCTGCAGAAAAGTCGCCGCTCCTCTCCTGTGCGCGCACTTCCTCCAGCAGTTTGTACTCCTCCAGGGTCCATCTAAAAGTCTCTGCTGCCTCACCAAGTATTTATGGAGCTGTGACCCTGTCCCTCACCTTACTCCTCTGTGATGCAAAAACGCGGAGGTACGCCCATAAAGTCGATGGATAACCTCGGAGTTTCCAGTGGGTGAAATGAGTTGAACTGTGTCAAAAACGCACCGAGAGCTGCACTCCACTCCTGTCCCGGCGCGTATTTTTCTTTTTTTTTTTTGTCGTCCCTCGGGAAAGTTTGGGGGCTTGTTGCCCTCTGAGCCCATCCCACACTCAGCGTCTGTTTTTGCATCCACCTCTAGCGGCCGCAGTAAAACTCCAGCCCGCTCCCATGATGAATGTGGCGGCTCAGGAGTGTAAAAGGAGACACTTGAAATCTGAGAGGCCGTCTTAACGAGTGAAAGAATAATGACAGAGCCTTTTAATCACCTCAAGTTATTGAAGTCAGAGTGTTTATGGGAGAGGGCTCCAGCTGCATTCAGCAACAACAACAACGAGCTTGTTTTCACTCTGCAGGGATTAATAACCTAATAACCTCAAAGGTGAAGGAGAAAAATCATTAAATTGTCCTCACAACTTGAAATATACCCACTTGTTACACTGTGATGATCACTGCTCTAAACATAAATCTCACACTTTATAGATCTGGAAAAGGATAAAGTACCACACCACTGATGAAAATAAACTGCAAATTCAGTTTTAAAGCCACTAATCAACTGCAGGTCTCTATACTCTGCAATGACTCCCATCTTCTAACTATTAAACTTTAAAGTAAATTTAAAGCAAACAATTACGATAAAAGAAGCTCCACTCCCAGAATTTAGTAAACAACATGTTGAAGTAACTTTGTCTGTGTAATTAAAAACAAAAACATTCTAATGTTCCCATATGAAGGAAGGCAGCTGTCCAAAAACTAGAAATGAGAAACATCCATCCTGGGTCAGGTAACTCCTGCACACAAAGATGTTACCACACAGCGCCATCTAGTGCATCAACAAGGTAATGCACTCACTTAATATCAGTATTAAGTACAGTTTCAACAAGTTGCAGCTGGTGCAGTTTACTCCTGGAAGTATAAAAAAAAAATTCAAAACATACATTTTCTATCTAAGTTGGATCAATGGACATCATACGACTGTACTCAATTTTATAAATTTTGCTTTGTTCTCTGTGCTCATGCTTTTATTTGTCAGTGTTCATTCTTTTATATGAATCTTATTGTGATGCTGCACTTTTCTTTTAATGCTCAGTTGTTATAACAAGATAATTATGCCTTATGACATCTGGTGGAGCCATGAAATTAATAGTTTATGTGTTTATATCAAGGTCTTGGGGTTTGATATTGTTTGTATTATTTGTGGTGCTGATTTTTCATTACATGTTTAAGGGTATTGCTTGTTTTTTGGGAACACATTGAATGGTAGGTCATATGGATAGGAACAGAGATATAGAATGGTTTCCTTTTTGAAGTCACCTGTTTGGTGTGATTGAGAGAGGATTATGGAATGAATATATCTTGGTTTCGTCACTTCCGATGAGTGTGGCACATGGTCAGGTGAGTGGTGTTAAATCTACTGATGCAGATTTGAATGAATTGGTGGAAGGAGGGTGAGAGGAAGATGTCCAACTTTTGCTGACTGCACTTTAAAGTTGTTTTTGTGCTCTTTGAGCTCCTTTTTTTTGTACTGTAAAGCTTTTGTGCCCTACAACTGTGCTTTGTTTCTGTAATGACACCTTTCAGTGCTTTGGATTGATGTTGAAACCCAAAATAATGGGATCTTATTCATCATTAAGCACGTGCGAGCTTCTGTTTTCTTCTCAGACTTTTTGCAAACTAAGGGTCTGGAGTATTGCCTTATAATAATTTTTTCAGGTCACATTTATCATTTTCATTGATGAAAAGCAATTTTTTCTAAAGTGATTGTTTTTATTTAGCGTATTGGACACAATTCTAGGCCCAACTTCAGCCTCTCAGTGACTTGTTTGGTCTTTAAAGTTGTTACAATATTGAACACTCTGCCTTCAATTCTGCATATTGTGAGTTGTGAAGCCAAAAAAATGCCTCTATGGACACTGATACAAAGAGCTGATGCAGCCAAGACAGAGGTGCAGGAATTACCTGGTACACAAATGAAAACACACATTTAACTGACAGATACAATCCTGAGAGTCCTTCAAGTGGGTTAAGTCCACAGTGGAAAAGATTCATGTTTGATTTTAAGCAAATATTTAAGGTCATCAGAAGCTATAGTGACATATTGACTGATCCTATTATATCAATCAAACCAGTTTTCTTCCAATAACAGGATAATAATCTGGCTTTTGCTGCCATTTCCAAACTAACAAGGTTACTTCAGCCATTTTTTTTAACTTATTGATTCTGTTTCTTGATTTTTGTGCAGCATAACAAACATGGTGGCAAACAGGAGATTTGCAATAAGACAAAAATGGAAATATAGAGCACAGTAAATTAGACTAATGAGTAGTTATAGTGTGTTTGTAAGGAAATTATCAGGGGAAACAGGGTAAAATTTGCAGATCATGAACAATTTATAAGATATGGTTTTAACTCCTTTCTCTATCCAAAGAAAGCTTTTAATCTCAAACCTTGCAATGCCAATATAGTTAACTATCTAACTTCACGTATCAAAAGAAGATCAACAAAGTTCACAAGTCTTTAAGATATTTTTATTCTAGTACAAAAGGATTCATACAAAAGTCATCTTTACACAAAGTTAAAAAAAAATACACAAGCCATTTAAGAAAACATCACTGCTGAAATACACAGCTATGACTTTTATATAAATAACAATAAAATACCTGCTACAGTAATGAAAAGGAAGCCTCAAGAACATCATTGACATAGCAGTTCTTTGGGAAAGGAAACGTGTTCATAGATAATGGAACTTCACTAGATTTACATGGATTAAAAGAATGAATGATTGATGTGATGGAAGGATGGATTATTTTTAAATCTCCAGAACATCAGCTTTAAACTTCTAAACTTCTTAAAGATCAAACTGCTAGAGAAACACAGGCTTACAGCAGCTCGTGATAAGCTACATGACAAATTTACAGTCTTGAGCTGTAACCTGTAAATTCCACTCATGATCTATGGTGAAATAAACCACCAGCAGTGATGTTTAGAGATAACAAGAGTGTGTTTTTAACAGAAGTCATAGCACCAAATTAATGTAAAAAAAAATACATAAAGCAACATGCAACAAAGCAAATCAGAGGACAGGATGTGAAACTGTACCGACCACATTGGCCAAAGACAGACGTACATATAGTTCATGAGTTGGAGGTGCTTGGATGAGAGGCATCAAATAGGGCCAGTTACAAATGATCTCAACACCAATGGATCCACAAATCATGTCAAAAGACAGATGAATAATACAGAATAACAACAATGAAACTTTGAAAGGGTCTGGTTCTGTAGACTGTCTGAGATCACATACAGGTTGTTTGAGGAGGTCCGTTTGTTTTCACGACAGAATGAAGCTATTAAGTTGAGATCTTCCTGAGAATGTCTGTTTATTCCATGACAGCTTGAGACGATGTATTACGTCAATAGTTTGGCCCTTTGCTGTAAGGATCCCGCCTCATCATGCTACCATAGCACATGGATGGATCACACACCCCAGGCTGACCAGGGATGCCAGGATTACCACTTTTGCCTTCTGCTCCATTTAGACCAGGAGTTCCAGGTTTACCTGGAGGACCTGGCTTACCGTACCCCTGGGGACCCATTGGACCTGGGAGATAGGGATAGTTAGCCATAATCACTTCAATAAGGCAGACATGTTTGTCAGAGATTGCATTGAATTTCCAAAATCGTTTCAAGATCCCCAGTAAATTATGCTCCACATGGAGAAACTTCTTTACCTGGAGGCCCTGGCAGGCCTTGGTCACCACTGGTGGTTCGCCCAGGACTCCCCCTTTCACCCTTGAAACCTGGTTCTCCTACAAACATAGAAGTACTTGCTCAAGCCTTTTACCATAGAGCCTTGTAAACAGGTTGTTAAATTTGATATGTGCTCTACCTTTTAGCCCATTAACACCAGGGTGCCCTGGCCGACCAGGGTGGCCTGGCTGCCCCCTGGAGCCACCCAGTCCAGGAAGACCTCTAAGTCCCTGGGGTCCAGTTAGACCTGGAGGACCAGGAGGCCCAGACCGACTTTGACACCTTGCACAGCTACCCTGCTGGTTGCTTCTCAACAGTAACGGCAGTTCAGCTAGAATTGATGACAATGGAAAGAATTCAGATATTAAGCCATAACACACAGGAAAAATCATAAATACACATCCATAGAGTGATACTCACATTGAAGAATCTCTCTGCAGATTTGACGAATGTGACTGTCTGACATTTGACTGGCCTGGAAGTAGAAGTGATGTAACATGATTTCCCAAGTAATTTCTACTTTGGCGTGTAATTATAAACTATGAAGTTATTGGTACAAAGTTTGACAAACATACAGGTTGTCCCTCAGGTCCAGGAGGGCCAGGTAGACCAGCGTCCCCCCGCAAACCTCTCGGGCCAGGTGGGCCTGAGTGACCTGACTGCCCAGGCCGTCCAGCTTGACCTTCTGGACCTCTCTGCCCTTGATCCCCTGTTGTCCCTTTCTGGCAAAAATACCACCCCAGTGTTAGCAACACACACAGGAGCTCATGTTGGATGGCAGCTCAGTGACTAATGTGTTCAGCTTAACCTACCTCTCCTTTGAGTCCCATGGGACCAGCTGGGCCCTGTAAATCAAAGCCAGGATAGTTAATCAAAATGAAAAAAGACATAGGATCATCAAACTTTGTGAAAAGCTATGATAACCTAAATTATATTCAGGTATGTAGTGAGTAATCTCTGTCTTCCCAAAGATAAAATGTGTCCTTAATGGGAAACACATATCTTCTAAACAACAAAAACAAAGTGAGTCCTGAATAAGGAGCTGTAAAAGACATTAAAATCTAAGTACATAAAAGTAATTTATGGAAGTGTTGAAATGTGCTGCACCTTTGATTTGAAGAACAGTCATCAGAATACTTGGACATAGAAATTACATTTTACAGTAAATGTCCACATGATGGAGCTATCTACATTTTAAACCATGTTACTGTCTTTTGAATATCCTACTGCTACAGGCTGGCGTGTACCACTTTGAAGGACGTCTTGATTAATATGTTCAACAATAAACCATTCAGAGGAACAAACTCACTTCTCCCCCTGGCCGACCATGTTCCCCTTTTCCACCTTTTATTCCCTGGTGAGGAAACAGACACAATGAAGTCACTAACACCCATGAGGATGCAGTATTCACTGACAGAGGTACTACAAGCTACTATGGACTTTATGTCTTGATTAAAAGTCCATCTAAAACAGGATTGATGCCTATTTATAGTAGTAAAGTGGAGTTAATGCATTTTAAATGCACTACATTAACACCCATTAGGTAGGATTACAGAAATATGGCTGTGATTCCTTGTTCCATTCCTGAGGTAATTTTGTTTGCAAGACATGAAATTGATTCAGTTTAGCGTAAAACCATGTTGGAAGTCAGAACAGCAGATTTCCAATTACACTTCCAAAGGACATGTCGGGCTGACACATGGTTGTTTTCCAAAGCCATAAAAAGTCTTTCATCAATGAGGGTTTATTTCCACTGGAAGCTGGAGGAATACATATTTCTGTGCTATATTAAGGAAAGACAATATATACCACTGCTGCTAGATGCTGTCAACTCATTGACCTACAGTGTTCAACACAGCTTCAAAAGGATTACAGAAGACTCATACTGGTTTCATTAAACCGATGAGTAGTAGGGATTCCTTTTAAATGTCTCAGAGGAGTTGCACAATTTTTTGTTTAAAACTGGTCTTGAACTGGATCACCTCTCAGTTTGAAATATTGATCTGAATAAGCATAACATGCATCAATACATTTGCTGTACTGTACTTACCATCTCTCCTCTTTCACCAGGGGTTCCTTTTTGACCCTGAAATTATACACACGAAGAATAATTGGATCTAACTTTAGGTAAGAAAAACAAGTTGCAACTTTCTAATAAAAATATACATTGCAGGGGTGCATCTTACTACATGGAGTCAGTGAAAACTTCTAACATCAGGCTCATTAAAACATCTGGAGTACAAATGTCTACAAATAACATATAGTAAGTAAACTGTCATGACATATAATGATGGTTCTTGCCTTTAAAGTATATTTTGATGTAAGTAGATGGCTAACACTGAGATTTAGTTTACTCAGACTTTAGCACTGCTTTCTTAGGATTCTGCTGAGCATGCTGAAATCTAACAAATGAAAAAGTTTCATCAAAAATAAAGTGAAAAAGACATCAGCATGGCATCACTGGTAGAATAATATGAAAATAGAATTACCTTCCCTCCCTTAAGGCCTGGCATGCCTGGGTGCCCTGGCTGACCTGCTGGCCCTGGTTCTCCTGTGCTCCCCTTTAATTGTATGTAGCAGAACATCAGTCATTACTCAGAAGTGCTCATTTCATACACCAACAGGTGTAAAACTTCCAAAACCAGTTGACAAAGTATTTCAAATCAGACATAAAACTGTCTGAACTGCAATTGATTCTTAAGATGCAAAACATACCACAGGTCCTGGTGTTCCTTGTACGCCTGGACTTCCACTTTCACCCTTACTACCCTTGATAAAAATATAAAATATGCAATATGTTAATGAAAACATAAAATGAAGTTACATCACAACCAGTGCAGTGTCTTCAGAGATTTTTCACTGTGCTGCAGCTCAACTTTTAATTGTTTCTAGCCTTGTGTTTTTGTTTCCAGTCTCAGTAACTGTCTGGGTAATTGCTCTCTGAAGTTCAGCCATGAAATCAAAGAACTGCCTGTCGGTCCAAAAACTGGGATTTCACTCGTGTGCCATTGACCAATACACATTGGCCTGTTAAAGGCAGATCAGCTAATGAAAAGTGATTAGGAGACAGAGCCTCGAGACCAGACAAGCCCAGACTGCTTACGTTTCCAATAAGATTCCACTGACGAAAGCAGTTACAGCTTAATCATCGCTTAATTTAGACTGAATAGTGTAGCCAAGGAATACTTTCTCGTGCTACGTTGTATTTTAGAAAAACATTAACTGAACAAAACATCCAATGCTGCTTCGCCAAACGGCTTTCTCTGAATTTCCTTGTACCCAAGAGCTGGAGAGTTCTGTGAATATCATCAAGACTAATTTTGTCGTTCACTACATTGCATTATGCATAAGCCGGATAAAGGGTTCGGAAAATGTATGTCATTTCTGACACAATATTCTGAGCTGCTTTGTTTCTTTGCAGCTTTTTATTTAACGACTTTGGACTTGACATGGCTCAGCCTGTAGCTTGTACATTACTAATGTCAGTCGTGTTGATTGATTTACATTATTGACTGCTCTTGCTCACAGTTTTAGCCCTTGTGCTTACTGCCACAGAGATGTCGAAGGGGATAAACTCACATTACATGAAGTACACACTTAATCCATCTTAAAGACTGCATGAAATCCTTTTGATGACTGAAGTCAGACATTACTTCTTCCATCGTCATTGCAGCTTTGTATCACTTATAATACAGCTGTTTGAGGAAGCATGAAGGGGCTTTTAAAAACAGACATTACACATTACCTTGGGACCAATTTGTCCTCTTAAACCAGGTGCACCAGGTAAACCTATCTCACCCTATAGCAGAGGGAAGAAAATGTTTAGGTAACTCTTAGGGATCACTGTCAACATTTAATTTGTCATTAAACTGCACAAAACATCACTTACAGGCGGTCCACTTGATCCTTTGAAGCCCCTTGGTCCCACCATACCAACTTCACCCTAAAAATATGATCATATAAGTCAATCACAATGGGAAAAAGCAATAACAAAACCAATATTCTGTTAATTTTGGCCATTATTCAGAATATGCATTAGAAATCTCTGCAGGAGCTCACCTTCTGTCCATCCAGACCTGCAATCCCTGGCAATCCAGGCATCCCCTGTTTGCAAAAAAGCAGATAACACCCAATGTCTCTCAGGAAAAGCAATCATAACATGGAATTGTTTCCATTGTTCTGTGTCTAGTCTTACTCTTTTCACAGTGAAATAATTGCTTCATTGTGTCAGTAACGATTCCTCCATAAAAGCCACTGATGAGCTAAACATGGTAACCATGAAATTTCTTCTAAAATGTTAAATCCCTTGAAATGGCTGGCTAGACAGAGGAGTGGAGAAATGTGGTTCGGGTTTTGTAAGGCGTAGTTCTTGTTGATAGTTATCTAATATGTCCAATCACACTAAGAGATGAGTCTGTCCTTCTTCTGTAATGCCTCATATGCTTTGCACACGTCTTTGTTGATAACACGAAAAGTAGTTAGGTACAAACTGATAAAAATAGTGAGAGCAGATATAGATAAATGGTTCAATACATAGAAAGTTTGTGTGTGCCCTGTGAAGCCTCTTCAGCCTTTTGTTGTATTGTTTTCTGTGATAACTGTTTGCAGATGCTGGAAAGTTGCCTCAAACTACAGTTTAAGTAACATATGATGTGCAGAGTGAATACATTAGACAGAGGCAGGGACTCAGAGACGTAGACAGAGCCACCCAGACTCTCATGCCTGACGTATAGTAGAAGTCCCCGTCCTGAGGCCCGACCGGTGCTATCTTCTTGTTTTAACTTGAGGAGCTCCAGTGTGAACCCTGTCTCCCTGGTTACATGGCTAACTCTTTTGTTCTGCTGGGGAAACATGGCTTACAGCCTTGTGGAGCAACTGAGTCATCTTTTGAAGACCCATCACAGTTTTTGGACCACACTAATAATCATGATCAGTGGGGTGGCTTCCCAGTTGAAACACTTTCTTCCTAAAACAGATTTGCCAAAGCACCACAGCATTCCCCGATGAGTTACTTTCACTGCCTTGGATTATAGCATGAGACTGCTTGTTACATAACAGGGTTATCCTGGGATGAACTACAAGGGAAATACCCCTAATTTACTGGCTTTCAGGGGGACTCTGTGTTCAGCTGACTACATGTTCACACACTGCAGTGGTAGCACAGTAAAACACGTAATACATGCAAAGCTTCGCTGTCTTTAACTCAGCTCTGACACAGCATATCTTGCATATTATACAGTTACTTAAAGAAAAAAGGATAACAGCCACAATTTGCATTTCACTTCTAAAAACTTAAAATGTGAAGTAGCATACATCTGTCTCCTCGTCTAAACTCCAAAAGCTACATTTCATGTTTGAGCTTTGCACAGTTTGCATTAAATCCTGACATTCATACCAGACAAAGTAAGACGTTAGCTGAAAACGTTTTAACATGTACAATGATAAACATCTGTGTTTACAACTCACAGGATGCCCTTCCCTTCCATCAACACCAGGAACGCCACCGACTCCAGCTTCTCCCTTGATATATCGTAAAAACATCAACATCATTATTACATTTCAAAGCAATCCAACTTCTGAGTGATGAACAATAATTTGACACATAACACACAATGTTGTCTCATACTTTTCCAATGTCATGATGGATTTATTACAAAGGCATTTATCTAAAACATAAAGAATGCCTTTAGTGTTTATTGTAGATGTCAAATTGAGTTTGGAAAAAGACGAGGGGGACACCGACACTGGATGACTGCATTTCCATGGTTGCTAAACATCAACAACACAACTTTGGGGAGCAGAAACGTCTGTTAGGAATAAATATGTTTGCTCAGCCAACCTCATGCTTCTACTACTCCCCTCATCCATGAATGAGCTTTGAAACATGCTGTTCTGTAACAAAGAAACACACCTTTTCACCGGGTGTACCTGGAAATCCATCCTTTCCATCCCTCCCGGGTACGCCCTGAAATCAGAGAAAGTATTTGACAAATATTTGTTTTGGAATATGTATTCAGAATTGACTCTAAATTGTTTCATACATACAGGTTTTCCTGGATAACCAGGAGGCCCAGCAGATCCTATTGCCCCCTTTTCACCCTGGAAATATCATACCATCAAGTTAAACCTGTTATATACCCAGTGCCATTTTCAGTGATTGAGCTATTATTTTAGCAATTATCATGGTCAGAGTCCTCACCGCTTGCCCAGCTTTTCCCGGTAGCCCTGAAGTTCCTGGGGATCCTATTGAGCCCTGGGGAAGTGGGATTTGAAATAGTCATGAATCTGGCATTCACGATTGTACATTTGGACAATAACAGAACTATTATGAAGGTAAGATGGCCAAGACTCGTATAGAAAAGGATTTTGACTTGTGGAGTGACACTTTGGTCAGTCATATTTTTGTTGCTGTTTTTCAAAACGGCACTTCTTGACCTAAAACTAGACATTGGCTAAGTTCCCGTGGAGTCTCCAAAATATGTGGAGTGACGCATTACTGCACTGTGACATTCCAGAGTTTCAAAGCAGCATGTGGAACAAGGCGGGACATTACATCACTGAAAAATATGCTAATTAACTCGAGCATACACAGCGTATAACCACACTAAGCTCTTATCATTCAGTGGCCAAGCTTCCTTTCCAGGGAAGCATAAACAGTTTTTGTCGTCTAGACTAAGCTGAATTTGACTTTCAGAGCCGGTCTCTGTAACCTTTGGGTTCCACAGGCATTAAAACTCATAAATCAAAAACCCTCCATCTTCAGCCTGGTTCTGTTAGCTGTCAGCAGAGCAGTTTTGAGGCTGACCAGCTTAAAGCTCTGGAGCTCAGCCAGCAACAACTTTATCACTGAAGCAAACTGGAAGTGTATAATTTTCCAGGAGTCAAACCAGTGACTGCCGGCCACCAAAGGCTATAACCTTTGTTACACTTGCTGTCACCACTGTGTTAAACTCATTGCCACAAGCTTGAGAGTGAAACCTCAACAGCTGTTCACATGAGAAGTGTAAGCAGTGACTGCTGTGTTTGGAAGTCACAGGTGGTCTGGAAAGCTTTTGGTCTGTAGGAGGGAATCCCCTTCTATAGGTGATCCCAGAATGGAGCAAGGCTAAAAAACACAACAGTGTGTACTGCTAGCAAAGCATTTTAAGCCTTACAGTCGGTAAATGAATACGCAAAAGCCTTTGCTACTGCTTAAATCAAGACAAGAAACTGGGATGACTGTGATGCAGATATTATGCTTGTTTTGTGTTTGAGAGTTTATTGTAGTGTTAAGTATTAGACATATCGATGAATAGGGACAGAGGGCTTGAAAATATTTCCTCTACCAATGAGAGACACAGCAGAAAAAAATTGGAACCATAGCTCTAAACCTTGCTGTGAGTTTCCGTTAGGGAGGGCTAGTTCCTGCCAACACAAATGCTTCTAAAATAGTTTCAGTTAATGATCTGCACAGATCAAAAAGCACAATTAACAATGAAATATTCCTCCGAAGCTGATAAATGGCTGCGATCGTGCACAAGTATCACAGACTCTGATTACACTAACACAGACGTTTTTTGGCAAACCCTTCCATCTCTTTTCGCTTAGCTTGAATTATGTACTTGTGACTTAATTTAGCTGACAGTGCACGTTTGCAGCCCGTAGATCTTTTGCCAGGAAAAAGAGTCTACACCCTTGGGTGGTCTGGAAATATGGAAACAATTTGGAGAAGTGGATGTTAATCTGATTATATCCAAAGAAAATCTTCAGTTTTTCAAGATTATTTTTAATTTTGCATGAAGGTTCAGTAGCTCCCTGCAAGTTGAAGACCTCATGGTCAACAGGGATAGTTAGTGATGCATTGGGAGGTAGTTAACTTCTCATGTAATGATCCAGACATACTGCAGGGACATGGCCCCATGTCAGAGTTGAATGCAAAAAGCTAATATTTGGATCATGAATAGTGAGTTGAAGGTTGGCCACCTCATTGATCTGGACTAAAATACTCTCAGCATTGATGACACAGACCCTGAAGGATTCCCTGACTGAAATTAAGGCCAAAGTGCAACTAGGTTTGTGTCCACATATCTGAAAACCAGTCCCATTCTTACCATCAGCTCCCAGTTTTTGTTCAGAGCGTCAAACTTTAGCTATGCTGCTTTCAAAAGATGGTCCACAGATGAGGATTAAGATTAGTATTTCGTTACAGGATCAATCTGGCATCACTCATGTGAGCATGTTACAATTCTGATGTTATTATTTAGCTTAACACATTAGGGCCTGTGTCCATTAGCAGCATTTTTCAGTCCACAGCTGGGCACAAAACACCCTTAGTGTCAGCTGTTTTTTGTTGCTGCACTCACAGCGATGTCAGATGAGAATACTTTAGTTTTGGACCACAGAAACAACAAACATCAATTTAATCTAACTGACCGATCAAGTTCAAGATGGGGCGGGATTATAAATATCAGCTTTGTCGTCAACAATGGACGAGAATTAACCCAACAGTCAGTGACACCAGGTTTGTTCAGATTATGGAGACTGTCAGAGACTCATCAGAGCTGCTTGTAAGGCTGCAGACTTCATTACAGTCACTTTGTTGAGATATTTGTTCCTAGAGAAAATGTAAAGCATAATTTGAATAACATGCTCCATTAGTATAGAGTTATTATTGTCCATACAGTTCAGAATAATAAAGCCAGTTCATAAGCTGAGTATTTTGTGGATTTGGAAAGCTTATTCTTGGTTTGACTTGGCTTTTGTTTCCCATTTGAGAAGTGATGGAAAATCCCAAGCAGTGCACCTCCTCGAGACACTCATCTCTTTATTCATGATGCCTTGGATCATTACACTAATTAGATGTTTCTTTACAGGCTTTTAAAAGGGCACTTTGGTAAAGCAGTAAAAGCCACAAGGGGTTCATGTTTTGGATTTAACTGGAACTGTGATTAAAAAAAGAAACTTAAATCCACACCAGCGTTAAGCCGTGCAGTCCCCAGATGACTTCCTGTGTTTCTTCCGAACGTCAAAGATCAATCAATGAAAGCTGAGAGTAACCAGTCAGTTAATTTTTTTTATACATCTTAGGCCTGTGAGACTAATTCCATCAAAGGGGACAGAGGGAACCAGAGGAATGGCTCCAGGTGCAGATGTTCGTCCACACAGCTGAGACCGTTTTTTAAATGACATCAGCTGCTTGAATCATTCTGCGTAGAACCTCCTGCAGTCACACTGATTACAAGGTAGGATGATACAGAAAGGATAAGAGGTGATGCCTCGGAGACAGGATGCATTACCTCACTGTACTTAAAGTAAAACTGAATTCAAATGTTCAGATCGACTTCAAAGCGATCACAGCTCTCTGGGTTGTTTTAAGGCACAGCTGCCAGGCCTCAGCTCGAGTCGTCTGTAACCGCAGTAAAGGTGGTTCTTCTCACTGAGTTATAACCGATGGAGCGTCTCCTGTTTGTATGGATCATTGGATCAGTTTGCTTCTCTTTCATTGGTTGTAGCAGCTGCAGCACAGGTGCTCTCCAAATGTGGCTCATATTCTTAAGCTTTTTCAGTTTCCTGGACATGTTTTAGCCTGTATGTCTGAGGACATCTCTGAGTATGGCTAATCCGCCTTTCAATATCAATATTATGTATTTATCCCCAAACATTATACTGCTTTGAGGTGTTTGATGACAACTTAAGATTAGATATTCTCTCCTTTGGTCTTGGTATGATCGATTTTTAACTCATTAAGTTTCTTCCTTTGAAAAAGTACGATGATTTCTTTTGTTGGCGAGACAAACTGTTTTACTTTGTGAGAGTATTACTAATTTTCTTGACACCAGTGGTTCCTCTGATGATTTCTCTGCATTTCACAGAGAAGAAACACTGGTCCTCTGACACTGGTACAGAAGTCAACATGTCCTTCTTCCCTCTCTCTCTCAGATCTTGCCCTCATTTGGGGGGCTAAGAGACAAGATGAAGATGCAAGGGAAAAGAAAATAATGGAAAAAAAGATACACCCCTAAAAATATCAAAGAGCGGCAAACTGTCTGAGCTTCCTACGGAAAGGGCGGAACAATAGCCAGGAAATATGAACACATTTAAAAGGTCTCCGATGGCCTTCCTCCTCTCATCTCTCTGTATTCTGTAAAGCCTGTATTTCTATCTCCTGTGGGATTTCGCTTTATATTCATAACATATGGCTCCAAGCCTGATTGATGCAGCAGTGTTCAAACAGCTCAGGTTGATGTGTTTACCAGGGGGACTTCCTGTTAATCCTACATTTGATCCCATAAAAACAGATCAACCTTGTCAATGCAATGTACTTTCAGTACCCTTTAACAATCAAGGTTTTATTCTTTGGAAATGAGTCCACTAATCCTCCTCTGATCAGTTCTGTACTTGTCTTTAAGAAGCGCTTCAAATACATTTTCGAGGTGTATTATTGCACAAAATATAGATGCCCTGTCAATAAGCAGAAAATCAAAACATCTTCACCTTCTCTCCTGGATTTCCAGGTGGTCCAGGTAATCCAGGCACACCCCTCTCACCCTGAAAGAACAGACTTGTATTACAATGTTGTTACTCTGGACTTGTAAATAAATGCTGCAGCTTGACAATGAATTCAATTGCTCCAGAAAAAGTGTTTTTTGACCTTCCTACCGAAACACCAGGCCTCCCTTGCTCGCCTTTGCTCCCATCTGACCCCCCTTTACCCTTAAGGAAGTAAAAAAAGAAAAATTATTCAAATTCTCTCTTTTCCATGGTGAATTTTATATTACAGTAAAGCCATTTATTTTTCCTTTACCTCTATTCCTGGTGGGCCTGGCAGCCCTGGACTCCCTCTTATGCCAGGGTTACCCTTAAAATGAAAGAAGACAGGAAAAAAAGAAGTTTGGTTAAACATTTGAACCCATTCATCTGTTTGCATGTCCTTTAATTGATTTGAGCCTGCAGGGTGGATTCTTTCTTGAGTTTTTGATCATGCTGTACAACATGTGGTTCACTTTTGGATGCTTTTCATCACACAAAATCACTACTCTCCTGCCACCAGTGGTACAACCAGATATGTTTTGTATTTACCCATAGGAAAATAAGTCCAGAAGTGTATATACCACAGTTTTTAACATTCCCGAGCAGTCCAGACCACATAGCATTAAGAAGCAGCAACTGTCATGACCTAATAGGCTGCATTAACTCAACTGGTTTTGGCTTTGTCTCAGATGTTGTGGATGCTGTTATGAGGATGCTGGAGGTTGTGTTCTGTATGTTTGTATATTGAACTATGTAGTACTCACAGGCTTACCATCAGCACCAGCAGGTCCAGGCTGTCCAAGTTTGCCAGTTTCTCCTTGGTCTCCCTGAAGAAAAGAGAACAAGGACATTTAATCTTTTATATCTAAAACGAATCTTCATGCAACCTGAAAGCTGCAATAAATAACCCGTTTAAGACAACTCTGCTAACAATATTCTGTCTCAGGCGTGGAGTGTTGGTCCTGCTTCTTTCCAAACTGTGCAGAGCAAGCTGGTAGGATGTGAGATGCTCTATGTGGGGTTATAAGGAACATCTGCAGGCCAGCAATGGTCCTCGCATTTTGGATCTATTATAAAATGTAGTTAAAGCATAGCAGGGATCTTATAAACACAAATTCGCCTGAACCCATGGAGGTTTGAAAAAAAGTCTAGTTGCCAGGGTAGTCTTTCTGAGGCCCTTGTGTAAAGGCTTTTATGACTAGAGCTGCTATTATTTCGTTAATTCCATGTGATCAATAAAGTCAAACACGTAGCTTTTACCCCTCAATTTGGTAGTTTTCCATTCTAACCAGTGTTTATATTGGCTTTGGTCCAGTTTGCTGTAAGAAAACAGTACAGTTCAACAGGATCTTACAAGAAAACCCAGTACTGAGTCATAATGGCAAGCCACAATTAGCCTAACTGGAGGAAAAAGGCTATTTGCTGTTTCCATCATTTGTGAAACTGAAAATAATCAGTAACTAACTGTGTTTTTGAATTTTCAGAGCAGCCCACACAGCGATGTTTCTGGCACAAAGGAAAGCTGTGTTTACAGGCTGTAAGGACTCTAGTTGGATTTGACTTGTTGGTAAAGTGTAACCTCATGTGCCCGTCACTTATTAGACACAGAAAGCAGCATTTGGACATTGCCTGGGAATTCAGCAAACATTTCTCCCTGGAGCTGTACAAGGAGAGTTTGAGCTCCTTCTCCCAACACAAGTCTCATTGTCATTTCTGAGTTCAGTGGACGTTTTTGAATAATAAATGATTAACAAATGCCTAAACTTGGCAAGCTGGGCAGATTATAGCCTCAGCTCTGGTCTCTCATGCCTCACAGCATAATGTGTGTGTTTGTCTGTTCTACCCCTGCAACTTTACTTCGCTTGGACTGTGGTTTGTAGAGTGCTGTAAGACAATAAAATAACTCAGAACAAAGAAGCAAAGAAAAAAAAGAGCAGTGGAGGTTTTTTTTTCAAGAATCTGACCTTTATTCCTGGAAGTCCAGGGGGTCCAGGAGGACAAACACAAGGCTCTTGAGTTGGTTCAGCATAATCAGGACTGTTGTTGCACTGTAATCAAAAAAACAAGGCTTTAATAGACAAGAGGTTGACTGATTCTTGGGGGATGATATTTGGTATTTTGCTCATTATCTATTCCAGCATTTTATTTTACCGATCCTTGATAAAAAAAAATTTAAAAAAGAATTCAAAGTAAGCTACTTTCTTAAGGCTGCAGGTTTTTCTTCTAGTCTGTTTTCACTTACTACTCTGTCCAACAACAACTGCAACTGTGTTTAAGTTAAAGATCTGAGACCCTTTGCGTCTGGTAAATAAATCAAACTCACTTTTTTATTGTTACAGTCTAAAGTAATTGGTCATGTAGTTGCCAAGTTTTTTGAATGAAAGCTCCAAATCAAATATAATATAATATAAAAGTATATTGTTTTCAGATATCAGCTATTAGTCTCACAAACTACAAACAATTGGTATCAGTAACAGCCCTGAAAATACAACATTAGACGACACCTAGACTAGACATGAAGCACAAAAGTGAATAATCCCAACACAAGGGCAAGGTATCGCCAACATTAAGAACCCTTTCAATAATGTAAATGCAAATTTCAGAGAATATGCCTTTTTCTCTTTTGGTTTGGATTAATAAGGAATCAAATTTGCCCCCTTGAAGCAATTGTGAATGTTTTCCCTTCATAAATGCTGTAAACTTGATATCTTTCTGTATTCAAATCAAGTACTTGGTTTTCATAGTGCAGAAAGCAGAGAGAAAAGAGAGGTACTTTCCAATAATACAAAATTTCAGGCTTCTGACTCTGTCCCTTCCCATTTTTGTCCCACAGCCTCACAAAAAAAGCACTACTTGGCTTGTGGTTGTAAAAGATTTCATGGCCAACATAATGCGCCACTGCCTCACAAACACAGTTGGAGCCAGAGCACAATAAAAAAATGCACTGTATGCAAAAAAGTTTGGGTTCTTCTCCAACAAATTATCTTGTGAACAAATGCGCAACAGATGTGACTTTCAATGAATATGCTGCATTTACACTTTGACTGCATGAGAGCGCATCAATCTGACGTGTTGTACTAGGAAGCGAGAGGAGCATCCGATGCCAAGCAGGGAGGGGTGTGGAGTTAATTGAGGGTGAAATAGTGCTGTGTGTTTGTGAGCAGAAACAGATGTAGTTGATAAGGTGAGAAGTAGGTGAGAAGAAGTTATCTGGACTACAAAACGAGCTCGGAGCCAAAGAGACTGTTCTACTTACAAGTCCGGGTATTTCACAGGCTGTCTCTCTGTTGTTCTGCTCAGGGTCACAGTAGATGCGAAGTTTCTGAATTTCAAACTAAACAAAAGGAAACAAACAAACAACAATTTATTCAAAACACAGATTGACTCTTAGAGGTTACCACCAAGGTCACAGAACATACAAATTGTTAAATGGGGTAATTTTGGAGCATTTAGTCCAGTTTTATCAGTGCGTTGAAACCAATGAAGTGGAATTGCTATTGTATAACGGCTAAAGGACATTGAGTATCTACATGATGCCAGACCTCCATCAGTGTTGGAAGTGATCTGAATTCAAGTTACTCTATTCTTCCATTATTTGGAATTTTGTTGATGTTGGTGGTAGAATGGCTCCAGAAAGTCCCGTAGACAGTTTCACCTCACTTACCATGGGAGCAGAATGAGATTCTCACATGTGATTTACGTTATTTCCAGCCTTTTGAAAACATTACTGTGATGGATCAATGTAAAACAGTATAGTTTTCTCTTCTAAGTGAAGGCGGTGAAGTTCAAACCTGATAAATATGTCCAGACTGATTTTTTGGCTCGTAACTTAGCGTTATGTGAAATTGCATTGAAGAAAAGCGTAAAAATCTGTTTCCAATTGCGAGTGAGGTTAACCACAAACTACACTTTCACATAAGTATTCACTTTTTGTTAAATGGCTTAAAAATAGATGAACCTTATAACAGTAGATTGGAGCACACGGCCAAGCTGTGGTTCATGTTATGTGCAAACACAGTAGTCAAATGAGTTCTTCAAAGATTTTCCCTCAAACACTCTTTTAGTGTTTTCTCTGTCATAAATTCTGTCTCTGATTTAATTGTACATTTCTTCATGTATATTTCTTAACTGAAACCAGCTTGTGGCACAGATGATTTCAGTTTCAGAGAGTGCAGTTAGTCAAACACACATGAGTGGATCTGACTTGTGGATTGACCCTTTGTCATTGACAGCTGATCCAACTTTTGAATGTGTATCATACCCAACACCAGAATCAGATCAGTGCATCCCTAAATATTATAGTGGGCTTGAAATGCTGATCATATGTTCTGTAGATTTACCACCTGCCACAGTTTTGGGCTGTTGCTTTGGATAGTAGCTTTGGTCCCAGCATGCAGCTCTACCACCTGGGTATAAACAACCCCAGATGACTGACGCTATGTACTTCTTTGTATTTTGAATGTAGAAAAATGGAACCAGCTAACACACCACAGGACTAATGGGAAGAAATATGTTCTCACAAGATGTGACAAGATTTTTCAGGACATCAGAAACAGTTTCTAAAATGAGCCACATCATTTCAAAAAGTTGCTGGAGAAATTGTGGTGCTCAGCCGGGCAACCATTCACAAAAAATTGGACATTCCCCATAATAAAGACATTCTAGGGCTGTCAAAGAAGTGTTTCATTGAGACTCTTAGAAGGATCTGTGGGTGATAATGTTGGGTATAACACCAGGGGAATTGATGGGAGTGGACAAAAGTGCATTTTACAAATGCATCTGACATCAGCTGTTAAGCTGTTAGTGTTCAAACCTGAACCCCTGTCGCTTGGCCTGTGGTCTCAGAAGGTCCCTGAGATATTCAGTAGAGAAAATAACTCACTCTTTGAAACTGCAGAGTGGTGTTTGTTCACTGCAAAAACGGAAATCTAAACAAGTCATTATGTCTTGTTTTTGGTAAAATTTGTCTTATTATTCTTGATTTGAGCCACATTCACCAGACCAGGTCATAAAAATGTCTTATTTCAAGTTTTTTAAAGTTAAAAATGAGGCATCAGTTGCTTGTAAGAAGTCGAAAAAATCTGCCAATGGGATAAGATAAAAGATTCTTGTTATAAGACATCTTTCTAATTTCAAGAAACTTCCCGGGCGAATTCGTCTAATCCCATTGGCAGATCTTTTTGTCTTGTTACAAGCAATTTATACCTAATTTTTGTCTTAAAAAACTTGAAACAAGACATTTTTATGACCTGGTCTGGTGAATGTGGCTCAAATTAAGAACAATAAGACAATTTTTACTAAAAATAAGACATAATGACTTGCTTAGATTTCCGTTTTTGCAGTGTTGGAAGTAGCTGTGTTGGTGAATCAAAGAGCCTAAATCCCAGATTCAAGAATTTTTCCCCTCCTTTATTTATTTGTGAATTTATTTGACTTACCATAACTATTTTTTTTAATATGTATTATATTCTTCTTTGTAAAATGTTATATCAACAGATACAGTAATATGTATAAATGACTCTTTCAGTAGCCTGAACTACAATAAAAGCTAAGTTTAAAAATAATGGAACCAGCACAGGTTTTTAGACTGTATCTTATAAGGAGATGTTAGATATATCCAGCAAAATCACTGACAGACTCTAATATCAATCCTTCATTGCGCCAAATTTTGATCATGTTCTGAATGTTTTCTTCTACTTGAAATATTCTGTTAGTTAGAATTCACACTTCTGTTTAGAAATAAGGAAATGAGTCATGCAAGGACATCCGTTAATGTTACAATAAAATGGTATAAATAGTGTATAGTAGCATCAATGCTGAACACCATAAAAACTACTGCAGGGCAACCAGCACAATGGCACAACAGTGATTTACTTTAAATTTTGGCACAAAATGAGCCAACTGAGAGGAATAAAAAAGATTACTAAGAACTTGTGGAAAAAAGCTCAATTTGCCAAGGATTTATTGACCCACTGGGTTAAACATGTCTCTCAGGAGGCAGCAATAAACTTCACTGCTGTGTGATCCTGTTTAAATCAAATATCAGTATTGAGTTCATTAAACAAACTGTTCCTTCGTTCTACAGTCAAGTTCACGCAGTGCTGGGAACCAAAGAAATTTAAGAGAAATTCAAGAAAATAGGCTTAATGATGTTAAACTTACTGGCACCGTTGTATCCTTTTTGACGTATTTTCCAACTTGGGTTTTTCCATTGATGAAAATCCCAACAGGGGGGTCCAAGGGTAGAGTTTCTATTTCCTGGTCATCGACATAGAGAGTCACATCCTCCTCGGTGACTAGTAGCCGCATCTGATGCCATTTCTCATCGAAAAGCTTCTTTTGCCACAGAGCAGGAAATAGTGATTAATACAATGCATAATGGAAGTTTACCAACAAAGGCACAAAAAAGTCTTTCCTATGAAGGGGGTGCAACGCCCATTCTGCAGGGCAGGAAGTAGAAGAAACTCAGGAAGAAATCGAGACAGTTTGATGGTTAAAACCTGACGAAAAAGTAAGCCTTTTTCAAATAATATCAGTTTTACCATTGTGACAGTTCAAAGTTAAATCCTCACTTAGGTTTAAGATTGGGAGGTCTGCAGTCACACTCAGTATTGAGGTCACATTGAGATTAAGAGTAGATTAAATGATGAGATCACAGAGATTTGAAAGATAAGAAGTCTTTCTTTCCAAGTTCTCTAAACATCCTGTGCCTTTTATTTGATCTGCAGTGGTTATAATCTATGTCTGAGGAGCTTGGTTACACATTTTTTGAATCCAAATGACTCTATCACTGCAGCTTTGACTTTCCTTTAAGATGTCTGTAGCTCTACAAGTTTATACAAGCTGCACTGAAGTGAGAACAGGCGGATTAAGGGTGGTTTGGCTTCGCATTACATGCTGATGAAAAAAATGCAAAGACCTCCAAGGTGTGTTGAATGGTTTTAAATGACTCAGACACAGAAAACAAAAGCTGACTGAGTTATTTCAAAGCCCAATGCAGAAAGCAGCTCTACCTCAATGGACTAACATCTGTTTCCTTTACTGTCTGTGTGAGTGCACTTCTACTTGTACATGTCATTTACATCAATGCAGTTGAAGTCTATGTTTAATGTTACTTATGTAGGTCACTCTAGGAGTACAGTCATCAATAAAACATTCAACATAAATCATATCTATGCAAAAATATCCCCTACATGAATGCTTCTTGCCATCAACTAAACATTTACTTTCTTTTTCAGTCCATTATGACTGACAGATCAAATTGTTCCAACTTGCAGGTCCATCTGTGAAAACTTTGGAAATAGTTGCCAGTTTCATTGTTTTTGCACACACACAGGAATGTATGAAAGTAGATCATTTCAAAAAGTACACTTATAAGAACCTGGAGAAGGGGTAAGGTTAAGTGAAAGGGTAGTTGGGTAAATCAGATCCTTGATAGATGAGCAGAACCTGACATGAAGTCAAACGATAAACAGGACTCCTGTAGAATTTTTTATGTTGACCTCTGTTCTCATGTAGCTCTCCTTCCCTTCACAGTCAAATCTTTTTAGTGATCAGAAGCGAATAGAGATGCACACAATATTTCTGCTGCCAGTGCCTGGATTGCAGGGCAGAATCCAACATTTCTGTATCTTTCATATTGATTAGTTTTGCAGGTTTGGAATGCTAATGGAAATGTTTTAGCGTCACTGTCAACAAGCAGGAGTGAACCACCAAACTCGAATTGATTCCAAATGTCATGTGCGATCAAATTGCCCGGTGTTACCTGTACCATCACAGATTTAAGTACTATTGTTGAGGGGTTTCAAGCAATCAGAACCAAGTATTTCACACAGTGAGTAAGAAAGTAGAGTAATATAGATACTTCACCCTTGTTGTTTGTTGAGAAAATGTCACCGTCTGAGTTCCACTCGGTGCTGAGCTTGTTGTTGTGAACATGACGGTGCGGTCATATCCATTCAGAGTCACCGCCATCTGAGGTTTCCCATCAGTCGTCTGTATCCTCCATAGATCCCACTCCTCCATTGTCACCGATCCTTTGTATCTCATTGTGGCCACAAAAACATATGAGGGAGGCAGACCATCAGGGAAAAGGTTCCTGGGAGACAAATTTCAAAAGTCAGTTGGGTAAACTTGTTGTGGCCAGACCAGTTATGGAGATAACTTAGTTTCTACTACATTACCGTGTGGCATCACTCAAGTCGAGTCGGGGTGTTATTTCATAAGCCCTCGAGCCGTAGAATGCCCCTTTTGTCTTCTTGGCTTTTTTAGCCAAATTTAAGTGTAACAGAATATCAAAACCCTTCTCATCGCGGGAATCTATCGGGATCCTAGCCGGACAAACCGTCTCTGCAAAATGAAAACAGAAAAATAGAAAAACAGTCCTACAAAGAGACAATTAGAAAACCAGTACATAATGGAACAGATGAAATTGAAGTTGGTTTTACAGCGGAACAACATTCCTATAACCAATTGAGGACATTGTCCAGACACAGCTGGAGCTTGTCATGAAACAAAATATTCAGTTTGTCGTAGAGGAGAGTTTTAGACTCTACCGAAGAGTTGGTATTCCCACAACATTTCTTAAGGATGTTATACAAATTTAGTGAATAGGAAAAGCACTGTAGAGAGCAGGAAAAGAGTATGAAGAAGTAAAACCATGTGTAATGTGAAGGTTATCATTAATATGCCTCTTCACTTGCTGTTGGTAGTCCATGCAATAACCAACTCAAGCTCATTGGCTCCTCTTTTGGGGTATCATTCAGACTTATTTTTGACCTTAACTGTTTGAATTTCCCTAATAATGTCTGATCAGTCATATATGAACAGTGCTTGAGGTTTCAGACATTGATCTGCAGATGCTTACCTTCACACAGTTTTTGTCGTATGACTTGAATGATCCTGGAAATAGCTCTGTAGTCCTCAACAGAGAACACATAAGTCGAAAACGGCTTGTTTGCAATGTCCCTTAGCTCAGCCCCTTCTGTCTCTGACCCAACACCAATTGCAAATAGAATAACTCCTTTTTTCCTCGCTGCCTCTGCTGCTTTCAAAACTTCATCTTGTGATTTCCCATCTGTGAGGACGACAGCAATTCTGGAAACTCCTGCTGGGCCTCGCTCAGAGAGGCCAAACAGTTTGTCCGTTGCAAACTTAATGGCCGCCCCTGTGTTCGTGTTGCCCCCCATGTACTCAATGGACTCCATGGCTTTGATCAGGTCTTTGTTAGAGGAGTACTTTCCCAGAGGTATCTCTAAAACTGGGTCGTCGCTGTACTGGACGACACCGACCTGGGTGAACTTCTGTCCAATGTTGAAGCTTGTTGTTATGTTCACAAGCCATCGCTTTACAATTTCAAAACTGACGTCCTCGACACTCCATGAGCCGTCTAAAATAAAGACTAAATCACATGGCGCAGTCCTACAACCTGAAGCAGACAGGAAATAAAGAATCAGCTGTGCAGGATAATAATTGCAACAAAAATTTGGTAGAACACATTCAGTAAAATGCATATACAGTATATGAAATCACCCTTGCCAGTTGTATGCATTTAAAAGGTTTGAATGTATGGACAAAAAGCATAACAAAGTGTGAGAAAATGAAGACAGAAGAACTCTTACTTCTTAAGTCTTCATCTTGAGCTGCACTAAACATATGGAGAAGCATGAAGCACAGGCATCGTAAGACGCAATGCATGGATGGCGCTTTGTAACCCATTATGCAGCAGTACCAAGTTCCAATTGTGCACCTACAGGGAAAGGAAAAACATGCCTTGTATTGCAAGGAAAAAGAAATGAACAATGCAAGCAATTGTGAAATATTTGACTGTAGACAGAACTTAAGGTATGAAAATTTTACTTTCCCGTCATTAAAATGTTTAACTTAATCTATGGATAGCTCAAACTTTCTAGGCGAAAACTTGGAAACATGAATGGGTATGACTCCAGAGAAACAGCTGGGACTCCATGCATTAATCGGAAATTTTAGCAATTATCTATGTTTCAGTGTTGATGAAAAATTCTTGAACATTTTTTATCAACTCTGATGTGTTTCAAGAAGCATGGCAACCTGTTGGATGGACTTAAGTGCAGAGAAGTGTGCTCATACAAACTGACTTGGTGCAAATGATACTGTATGCATTCTGCTTAGGTCGAGGCCCAAGTCTAGCACAGAGGCAAGAGAACAAGTCTGTTAAATTTCAAAATAATAAAAGAAACAATAGTCACATGTAGTCTCAGTTTTTCCCAAAGAAAGATGTTTAAAGGCTGCCTATCAAAGTATATCTACAGTGTTCCAGTAACATTAGGTGGTTACTACAACATTTTCCTCTTTCTTTGAGTTCATCAGTCAGGAATGACATAGAAAATTTTTGTTTCTTTCTGCCTTGGGTCTGATAACCTGCAGCACCTGGCACGTGTTCTGCAGGTATGCGGCTGGATGCTACAGATTTCACTCGCACTTCTTAGATTTGGGTCTTCAGAAACACAACATGGGCTTCTTCTTTTCTTTTGTTGTGTAGAAATCAGCACCACATTTGGTTTAATAGTTTAGCATCATAAAATAGTTCAAGGAAAGTATACTTAGATATAAAACAGAGACAACAGCATATGAGGACTAATAAAGAAGAAGTTTTGTTCTAATATGTGCCAACTACTCTGAACATGACAGAGATGAATATCAGTGCAGCTTCAGAGTGTAATCCCATTTGTGATTTTCACTGAATAATGTGTTTTTGATCACCCACTGCTGCCCCAGACTCAATAACACAGATCCCCTGTTCTTTCACATCAACCACTAACTTTATCCTTAAGTCTGCATCAATCCATGTGGCATACTCTCTTTCTAATCCAACAGCACAGCCACCACTCAGTATACCAAAGCATTTTCCCTTCGAGCTTCATCAACCAAATCCTCACATGGCACTGTCAGCTTTACTAAATAAATAATTCACTGAACCTCTGACCACAGCCTCCATTAAACCAGTCCTCTGTGTTTCCTGTGGGATTATCAGCTGTTTCCTCAAATCTGCTGCCATTTGCCAATCTCTGCCCGCCCTTGGCTCGGACACAAACCGCCTGCCCAAGAAAAAAAAAAAAGTTTCTCTCCCACACTTTTTCCTTCCTCATGGGTAAAACCAACCCTGATGCCATCCTTCCCACATGCAGATGAAGTAATTTCAACCATTTATTGTCACATGCTGCTCGAGCACCAACACTCCATAGGGAACCAGATGTGTGGTTCTTCACTGAGGTTCTTTTGCAAGTCTAGGCATATGGGATCAGATATTTTCAAAAAGGTGTCACCTTAACAGTCTGTTGAGTTGATAAAATCTTTTTATGAAGATCCAGCACTTTTTAATCCATCCTCTGCCAACTCAGCTTAAACAGTCTGCTTCATGCCCTGAAACAAATTTTCTAATCAGAGTTATAGACTCAGTTTAGAAGGATTTTGTTGTGCCAGACCCTGAGGCTCACATCTACACCTGCAAACCAACACCCTTGCTGTATGGCTGAAGGCTGACTCATGAAGCTTTCCTCTTACAGGGACTCAGAAAAAAACCCCAAACCAAATCCAAACACAGAAAACCAGTGTCCCAAAATAACCTTGATGTTTTGAGACCGGCAAATTGAATGACTGCCAATGAGAAAAATTAGGGAAAGAAACCTAAGGGATGTTATGAAACCACTTAACTTAAACAAAAGGATACAGTCCAACTGAACAACAAGTCTAAAAAGATAAAAAATACTCTCAGGGAAAGGTCAAAATTAAGCACAGTTAACATAACATGAATAAACTCAGGCTCACAGACTCTGCAGGTAATTAGTGTCAGACTCGTTTGCCTTATCTGCCAGTGAAGCCAGACAGCACACATAAAACTTTATCTTCAGTTTATAGATCAAAATACTGAGAAAGAGTGCCAGTCGTCTGTGTTTGTTTACATCCAGGTGGTTAAACTTCGTAGTGTTATTGCAGTGAATACTGGCCCAAGCTACTATCCTGGTTAGTCAGTCGACAGTTTAAATACAACATCTATATCTACGCACCAAAAAAACCCACCGTTAGTTCAAAAAAACGAATAATCCTGGTACCAATTCATTTGATTGGTTCATCAAGTGAACTTGGACGGCCCTAGATCCAACCAAGAAGCATATTGTTAGGTCTAAGCACCTAACTTGCTATCAGCTGCTGTGGGTGTCGAAAGAAGCTCCAAGGCACAGATTCTTAGTTAATGCATTTGCAAAAGGGAAGTCTGATCAGAGGTGCATCCAGCACCCTGACTCCCATCAGCTCCCCCGACTTCCCCGTTGTTCAGCTCTTTATTCACAGAGAAATCATCATATGGGCGTGATCGTATAGTCATTAGTCATGTACAAACCAGAAGTTCACAGGCAGAACATATTTGAATGGACATCATGTAACCACATTCTGTAAACAGCTGATACCTACTTTCTGCATGAGCAGTCTGTCCTTGACGTCAGAATGATAACATAGATTACAAGCACGGCAGTACAGCATCACTCTAACACATATCTTGACAAGTTTTCATATATTAATAACAAAATGTATTCATGTCAGTATAGTCTAAAATAATCTGCATGGTTTGGCATAATCTGATACCCCCCATTTGTACTCTAGAAATTCCAATGTAATGTTTTTTTTCTTGCCTAGCTGCAATATTATCTAACTTGAATTAGTCCACATCAAATCTGGCTCAAATGCAGCCATGTTTCCAGAAGTCTGAATCCTGATCCCATTAATGATCCCTCTCTTAAAGCATCATCAATAAAAGAGAGAACATTTCCAAAGAATTTTGTTTCAGTAGCAAAGTTTACAACCAAATATTGGCCAAAGTGCTGACATCATCCTTCTAGTTTATGCTTGATTCTAAAAACTGCATTGGTAAATGGAATAAAAGGGTAATATTCCATCTGTAATGGGAAATATGGTCAAATTTTAGGCAACATATTCAGTGTTAGCAAACTCCCGGCTTTAAAACTTGTACTCTTGTTCCAAACCCATAATATTCAGCAAGTTCAACAAATAACTGAATGTGTTCCAATAAAAATTTCACTCAAGTTTTTATGAGACAATGTTCAGAACAGCAGTTCAGAGTTGACCTGTTCCTCTATATTCATTTGTCAAGAGAAGGAAAGTTGCATTCAAACGATCTACTATAATATCATCACTCTTGGATTACTGTCACTTTAATATTGTTTTATTCATATCCATATGCATAAAGTCAGCTCTAGTTTCCCTGCATATGCAAACAAATGTGGAGTATTTCTGTTAAGAGAAGCACAATAATAGAAGTGTTCATGTTTATGAACTCAATTATCAAGAAGTGTATTTGTGTTGACATATGTTGCTGATCAGCTTTAGGGTAACGTGCAATCACAGCCAACAATCTATCAGATGTTGGTTTTTTCTGATGTGGCTGCTCAAATGTATTGTTTCTAAAAGTTTCCAACACGTGAAGGCAAGAAACTGCTGACATCCTAAAAGGAAGCAGTCTCAAATGAAGACCAGACACGCTGAATACGATGCTAGAGGCAGGACTTGTGGAAGGAATTTGATAGGAAGGAACTGACCATTCACCTCATTCATAGCTGTTTCTGATAGTGACTCTTAAGGACAGAGAAACAGAGGTTAGGATATGACCCTGAACCACCTAAACTGTTTTGTTCCTGTGCAGCAACAGAATGCTTGAACTCGTTATCACCACTGCATTTTTCCACTGCATAAACTCAGCGATAAAGAAATACATCTGAGGGAGGCGTTAAGTTGTGCAAGGCTGTTTCTTCAGAATTTTTCCTCACTAGAGAGCTGGAGGAGTTTGTTGGAAAACCCCCTCACTGGCAGGGTCCAGCCAGGATGACTTTTCCCCTCGATTGACTTTCCCCAAACTGAGTGTTTCTACACCTCTGCTCGAGCCACATGGCATCCATTTACACCATCAGACGGTGAAATTCCGACTGTGGACTGTGACCAAACACATGTAGTCATGATGAAGGGAAGCAACCCTCATCCAGGAATAAAAATGCAACATTACACGTGCTTTGCTGAAAAGCGTGAAGTTGGAATGCGAGCATTATGTAGCAGAAATAACAGGTGCACTGGAGTCACAGGTTCGTACTTGACTCCAATATGAAGTGTGAAGACTTCTCAGCTGTAAATCAACTCGCTCTATGACATTTATTCTCAGTATACACTATTACTGTTACAATATTTTGCAAACTTTTAATTATTCTGTGAATTTATTCCAGCTGAATGTGTCGTTAGGGAAGCTTAGAAACAAATAGTGTCTCATATTTCACCACAAAGTTCAGGGTGGGCGACAGAGTCTTTAAAATGATTCTTACCAGAGTACAAGATGAGAGGTTCTGTGTTTTAACAAGTTAAACCTCCTTTCAGGGGTAAGTATTTTTCATCCAGAAGAAACTATTAAGCTACATTTGAATTATTAAATTTAGAAATGAAACAGATTCTTTTTTTTTTTTCTTTGGCAACTGGAATCTCAGACAATGCAACTACTCACTATTCCTCCTCTTAAACTGATGAAAATGGTTATCTGCTATAAATATGGCAAAAGGAAACGGTTCCATTCCAGAAACAACAATGGCTGCTTAGTGTGAGCAGTTGCCAAGATAAAGAGTATTTACTGCTGCCAAATTCTTTAAAACAGAGCCAAGCCCTATCAGTCGCTTTTGGTAGAAATCTGTTTGACTTATCCAAACAGTTGAATAATGTCTTGTAAAACATTAGCTCATTGGGGGTCTCAACATTTCCTCTTTCAACTTTACTCCAGTTCAAAGCTATAATGTTTTTCATACACATGCAGCTCCGAGGAAAGCATGATGAAAAACAGTACATGAAATACTGCGGTGCAACGTGCAGTTTTCCTGCACAGATTCAAGAAATATGAAAAAGGAATCTTTTTACGAGAAGTGATTTTGGCCAGGAAATATCGTAAGATGATTCCATTCATTCTTTGCATGACAGAAGCGCAAACAAGGGACTGATAACTGAGCTTAATGTCTTCAATATGTAACTGCTGCAGCACAGACTGTAGGAGACTCAAGTATTCTTTGAGACAGTGTTTAACAAAGCTAAAGAGCAGTTATTAAAAAGAAATCAGCTTTTGATGTTTATTTAATAATCTAAAAGAGCATCTGTAGGTTTTAGATTTCATATATCTTATGATTAAAATTATGACAGCTGCATTTTCTTGCATAAAAACACACTCTGAGCATCTAACTGCAAAAGCTATTTTCTAAAATTCAGTTATGCAATAATCTGCCAAACAAAATTAAAAGAAAGTGAGGAAAAAGTTACCGGTTAGCGTCCAAGCCCCTGTGTGGATTCCTGTTAGTCCTCTCATTGAGTGCCAGGGATCAATACTGTTCACAGCCCGGGTTTACATGAAGTGAATTTGGGGAGAAGTGCACATGTTTCTCTGCTGAATGAAAGCCTGCCCTTTTCCAGCAGCTCTCTCTCTGTCTCCTCTGTTTCTGTCCTTCTTCCTCTCCACCCCCCCAACCCCTCACTCCGGACTTTTACTGGCCTACAGCCACCCTCAATTACCATGGGTGGAAAGAGAAGCAGATAAGAAGAGCATGAAATAGTGAAGCAGACAGCCCATCTCTGACAGTCCTAAAGGAAAATAATAGCAATGAGGACAACCTCCTTCCAAGTGTTGGGGGACTGGATCGCGTGAGGGTTGCTAGGTGCAAAACCAGAGAACATGGAGTTTACTGGAGGCAAAAGAAGCACTGCATCAGCCAGCAAGTTTTACTATACATTGAGGCATACACTGCACTGGATGTTGTTCCTCCAGGGGGGCGTGAAAAGGTCTGCAGCGCATTACACGGCTCCTCTCTGAATCCCAATTCATCACTGAAACGGACAGGAGATTATGTTCTACAAGTCAGCAGTGAACAAGGTGTGAAGAGCTACTGCAAAGCCTTTTCTGCTCCAACAGCTGGAAGTTATTAGAAATGCAGAAGTGAGAAAGTAAAAAGTGCTATCTGTACAGCAGACAGACCTCAGTTTGATTCACTTGGGCAAGTTTTGTCATGTTTGCACTCAGTAACAGCCGGCTCTGTGTATCTGCTCTATCAGTCTCACTGTCTGCAGGGTCTACTGAATCACAATACTTGGATAATATTAAAGCAGAGTTATATTTCTATATTTTGAGATTGATGCTCCCAATACTTTAAAAGTTATTTTAAAAAAGCTCCAAAAAAACTTATAGGAATTACATTAATTGAAATATTTTCTATACATTTTAAGCTTTTAAAGGTCGAATTAACTCATTATATTTTAGCCACACACTTGCAAAGAAGTTTCTCTGATAACTTTTAGATCTTTTTACTTCTTTGGTTTGCTTTAAAAATATATTTTATTTTGGGTTGGGGGAGATTGTTATAGTTAATACATATCTGCATCCATAATTATATATATAATTTCAGCTGGGCACCTTCTACATATACTGTGTATATGATAGTATGTTTACATTGCACATAGTTATTTGTTCACTGCTATGCACTTCTGGTTAGATGTTATCTGCATTTCGTTGCCCTGTACTTGTGACATGTGCAATGACAATAAAACTGAATCTAATCTAATCTAATCTAATCTAATCTAATCTAATGTGAATCTAAATGCTGGAATAAATAAACCAATATATATGACCCTCTGTAGAACTAGACATCATGATCCATTAGGGGCTTTATATCAGTAAATGAAACACCAATCAAGTTCTGTAAAATACCTAAAACCTCAGTACTAAGAGCTTCGGATTTCGTAGGAGTTTCTTGCTTTAACTTCTGAATGAAATCATAAAACTTGTCTTCTTGAGAACTATAACAGGCATTACTAAAACATCTTTCCTGATATTGCGCAGCAGTGTTTCCCTGATGACGGCCTGCTTGACCCTGAGCCTCAGCACACTCTGCTGGATCCAGAAGGAAAGTACTGTGTTGGAAAAAAAGGAGCCTGGGAGGGGCCAACCTGCTGCTGAGAGTAGACTTTCCAATGCTGAGTAATTTTCTGTCTCTGTTGACTGTCCTCTGGTTTGTAACCAACACGAGGTGCACATGAAGGAAAACACGGGACAGAAAATCGGTGTTCTCATTGTTTTTTCCAATAAGAGGCCACTTTAGATGTCTTCTGAGGCCTGAACATTCATCAATATGACTGGATTCTGCTCAAATTTCCAAACGTGACATAAATTACATTCAGCAGCTATCAAGATTACATAATAAATATGATAGGCTGGATAAAGCCTGGGCTGGAGAGAACATCATGCACTGTGTAACACAGATTTGATATTTAACTTGAATTACACTGAAGAAATCTGAAGCACATCAGATGCTTTAGGATCACATACATGAAGCCATTTTAACGGGCACAGTGAATTAGATAAGTTTTTGTTCATAGTAACTGAGCATCTTGTATCATTTTGAGAGAACAGGTGAAATAAGGTGTTTGTGTGAGCGATGCAAGAGCATTTTTGAAGTTTGACAGGTGCAGATGTTTTGGTATTACCTCTTTAGATTCCTCCATGTCTGTTTCAGTTCATTTTTCTCATGTCAAAAGGCAAAATGATCCAGCTATCTACTGAAAAGAGGTTTTTGAGATTTGACTTCAAAACACTCCAGGGAGTTTTTAACAGATTTTGAAATCATGTTACTCTTCCAATGACACCTGTTCTTCAAATGGGATTGGACTTGTTCTTATATAATCAACATTAAGCTTGGTTATTTTCTCATACTGGATTTTAGCGCCTGTTCAGGTCGGATTTTCCATGATGAAAGCTGAGTTGATATTCATCACCCACACAGAAAGTTTGTCATTGTTACCAAGCAGGAGGAGTTTTTTCCCTTTATATAACCACCTATTTTTATACATGATGTTTTGTACTCATTGCTGATCCTGAAGTGGGATTACCAAAATAAGTATTAGGAAAAATATTGTTTCATTTTGAGAAACTCTACAACCAGGGTTTTGCTTGCTGTCATAGCAAAAATAGTTAAGGTGGCAACACATTCTCATATTTAAAGAAACACAGTGGGTGATTGTGCTCATGAGAAATGCAGTCTCCATCCCAAAATAACTCTACCACCTTATCCAAAGGGGTCAGCAGAATTCGCACAACAGCAAAAGTTCTCACAGTGCCTTCATGAAAGAAGTGCTTGATTAAAAACTTAACTTTGTTTGCAAGAGATTTGATTGTAGCAGTTTGTGTCAAAGTTTCCAGCTCTTAATTATGAAGCCAGCTGCTCTCAAAGATAAATCTGGTCTTTGTTGAGACATCACAATTATATTTTGCAACCCCGATTGTTCTCTATTATTTGCCAGCTGTGTAAAACCTATAATCCTGTGGAATAAAATAGCAATAAATGAAATGAGTGGGTCGTTGCACTCAGTAATCTGTGCACACAACTGATCTCTGTTCAGAAAAATGATGTAAAGTGGTTTATTACTGTAATTCCACAAAGCTCATCACTTCAGATTTCGTAACTTCTTTTTGATTTTGCCTTCAAGCAAAAATGGGAAAATGAGAGATCAAAGCTTCTTGACAATCAGATAAAAGCCTGTTTTTTTGTATTCGGCTATTCACAAGTAGAGGCTATTAATTGAAAGTCACTCACTGTTCCCATGACACGGCCACACAGTCTCAGTCAAAGGGACAAAGGGTAGATTCTTGCATGGGTCTTTAACTTTTTTCCCCGAATGATCATCAGATGACTTTCTTGTACGGAGCCCAACCTCTGATTTATGTCTATAGCTTTGTGCAGGAGGGGGAAATCAGTTCGAAGTTGTCAATTTTGGAACTCACTTGCCATTTTTTGACAGTTGTTGAGCAACAGACATTATTTTTAGTTTTCAAGTCCAGCCAGTGAAAATCCAGCTAATGGATAAAGACGTCCCAAGCCAAGGCTTCCTTTCTGTGTCCTGATCATTCTTATTGGGCTGAGACTCAACTCTAGACACAAGAATGGAGTTGAAGTGACTCCAGATGTCCTTAACCAGATTATCTTCACTAACTGTGCACTTCTCTGCAAAGACATTGATGCAAAGCTTCACTTTTTGTTGAGAAGTGTTTGTTGGTATCAGTGATCCCAGGTTGGCTCTTACACATCAGATGGTCTTTGTATGAACTGCTTTCCTGGTCTCAACTAAGTCCTGGAACTTTTTTTTTTCCTCTTTTGTCTGAGAATGTTATTGCCTCCGGTGGTCAAACCACATTTTTAGGAGGTTACTGGTGTGGTCCATTGCATTTAGATATCAGAGTCAAAGTTTCCTTTTCATACTCAGATTATTTGGGATTTTAGACGAGTTTGATACAGAGACAAGATCTGCGATTGAATAATCTGTTAATAAGCCCCAAGTGTCTGATTTATCACCTGCTGAAAGTATCTTTATGGCGTTATAAGACAGATGAAAGGTGGTGAAGGGAATATCCTTTTGATAGCAGTGACACCTTTTGGTAGCTTCTATCCAGGAGCAGGACTCTGTTTCCCATGAGCACTTTCCATGCATTTCCATTACACTTTTCGCAAAATAACCATGATATTTCTGAAGTTTTGATTAAGTGCAATTGCGCGTTGCCGGTGTTTCCATTAAGAAGAGAGTTGCGCACAATTAAGTAAAATCTCCGAGAGTCAATTTGCAGCATGTACCACAAACTTTTCAAGAGCTGAAATATCTTTTTGAGGGGTGTTACTGCTGTTGTTGATGTTGTAAACAAACAAAGGCAGAGGGCGTTTAAATATGAACACGTTTTCTGGGAGAGGATCGTGGCCAAGGAGTTCACAGAGGCGTCCATTATTCATGTCTGGTGATGCAGTTTTGCGATAAATCTCAATATCTGAACTTCTGAAAAAACAACCTCATGAAAGTGTGTGACTTTAAATCAAAATATGAGAAGATTTTTGAAATGTTGGTGTTTCCATTACCATTTTTTATTGCAATATTTAGGTTTTGTGAAATTCTAGGTGTAATGGGAACATAGCTGCTGAACTTAAAATGATGTGAGTCTTGCAAAAGTGCGGGAGGAGGTTTGTTTTGGAGGGCAGATCTTTTTAACACTGCTTTATTTAAAGCAACTTTTCCTAGGGTTCAGAGCAACCTTGTAGTCTCATAGTGCCACTGTTTGAAACATGATATCAATCAAACTTTGTGAACTCAGATAGTAGTTTGTTGTCCAGAAGATGAGCAGACTACCTGTTTAATGCTCACAGCCTGGTGCTCTGAGACATGTCTGTTACGTCAATGAATCCTGGTTGTGTCCTACCGGTGCTCATCTACCAACTCCAATCTCACCAAGCAGAACAAACGTAACTTTGACTCTTCATTTTATTGATAGATTCTCAGGTTTGAGCAGATCACTGCAGAATAACTGCTGCATGTGGGTTGTAATGAACATTACAAACAGCTTACCTTGTGTTTTATCCCATGCTCTATTACAACAACAAATAAATAAAGAAATACTTTTCTTGAAGTAAAAGGATAGATCAGGTGGTTCGGATAACTATTTTGGTGCAAATAATCTTGTTTTTCATTATAGTTTTTGAACAGGCAAATGATAAAAGTGAGACTACTTCAAGAGACTTCAAACTTTCATCAAAAGAGAGCCCATTAGAACCAATGTTAGTCTGACTGTAGTCTTTTTTTCTGCATACAACCAAAGCAAGATGAAACGCCCGTGGATAATACTACTTGGGCTGCAAAATGAAAGATAGGCTGAAAGTGTTTAGTTTATACTTTACACTTTTGGGCTTCTAACAGCTCTCAAATGGATCAGAACACTTCAAATATTATTAAACTAAATGAAGTCAAATCCAAAACTAAACTAAAGCAGTATTGGTGTAAATTGTTCATCCAAATAGTGACTCAGCAGATTAAATGAATAAAATGAGTATATTTATGTAACTCAGACACCCAGCAGCGTGACATTTTGCCAATGTGTTACAAAGAGGATATTGTAGAAAATTGTGTCAGGATAGTAAATATAATCTAAACTTGGATCTTACTACAGCAGCAAACTGCTCACTTTCACTTCCACCAAACACAATTACCCATTTTATAACTTACATCAACTAACATTCACACTGTCTGGCAGTTTGTCTGAAGCTTTTTTTAACAACTGCCCGAGGACAACACAAAAGCTCTCTCTCTCTCTCCAGTAATTCTGACTGAACGCCATCACTTTGAAGCGGGGGCTCTTCTGGGTCGTTTTAATCAGCTCACTAGCATTATAAACCACATTTATCATCATCACTTGTTTGGTTTGCCGCAGAGATAAATAGTGATCATGAATCAAGTGGCTGAGCCCAGATTGAAATTCAGAGGATAATCACGGATGAGTAATAGTTTCCATGACAGAAGTGGCCGCGGTATCCAGAGCAGCATGGCACACATGATGCTGCCGTCACAGAGGGAGGGGGGGGGTGAAGAGCTCAGTCAGTGAACTCCTCAGAGGAAACAAATGTGAGCCAATCAAGAGCTGAAAAGAACCACACGCAGAGCTCCCTTCAAATCTCTTTTCAAGTGTTTGATTTGAGTTTGGGAAAACAATCAGTCATTATCCCTCTCTACTCAAAGGGCCCTTTTACTGCAGAATGCCTCTCGACTGCATGTCTAACACAGATAAACAGACACAACCTCTCAGACAATGAAGAGCCCTAACTTCATTGGAAGACAAAGTTATTTAAAGCTTGAATGTTCACACAGGCTGTTTCTGTGGAGGAAAACATTTGGAGCCGCAATGTGCTGAACAGAGCTGTTATGTCATTGTTTGCGCTCACTGCTGTAACAACTACTGGAGAGAAGAGTGTGTAGTGTTTGTAGGTCGTTGACTCTTCTGATGATGGATTAGCTGAAGCCTGAGACCAAATGAAACATAACTGAGACTTCCAAACGCTGCAAATCGGAGTTCAGCAAAGAGGCTGGAGTTCATTGTGGGGGAGGCAGGTGGTCCAAAAAAGTTAAAGGAATAATTCCCCAACATGACCACATTCTGTCCTCTAAGTTGACTTTACTGCCCTCAGGCCAACGCTTTATGCCCCCAGGAAAACAAACTATTACTCAAAATCTTTTGTTCCTTCTACTATCGGGCTAATACACCTTGACAGTAGTCACTTGGCATCAATGCACTGACTGTTTATCCGTAAAATGACAATTTATTTATGTCTCTTACTTACTCCAGCTTGTTGTTAGTAAATGCATGTATGGTCTGGGTAGACTGCTAAAACTGAATTGCCCTTTGGGATCAGTAAATTGGTCTGAATCTGAATCTGAATCTACACTGGTAATCAGATCACATTACAATTAGGATTTCCAAACCTTCAAACTGATTGTAAATAGAATAGAATCGAAAACATAGCTCACTTTAGAGAATCAACAGAGGTTGAGTACATACTATAGTAGTCCTTTCAAGTTACTCCACAGCTTTCTACATTGATTAAAACAACATTGATGGTAAACAAAGCCTGGCTGGGAGTTAGTCTAACTTATAAATGTGTTCTACTCTAGTTTGGAGACATTGTCGTTCAATATTTTAAAGGTGGGACCTACCATCATCCTTAACTGAGCAAATTCAGCACAGTTTCATTCGAGAATTTCCTTTAGCCAATGACGGTGGCCGGTATTAAGAAAGGTTCCTAATACACCAGACATTTTTTCAAGTCAAATTTTAACAGAAACTATCATTCATTCATCACTTCATGCAAATTATCAGTTTCTACATTGATTTTAAAACCACACCATTTCTAGGTTGAAACTAGCTTCCTAACCCAGAGGGTAAGTTAGAGTTTCTGCGCAGCTACTGGTTTGAACTGGTATGAACTTTTTATTTATTCACTGATTAAATATCTTTGGCGTTCTGATTACACATTTAGATCCCAAACTGATTGGGTCTAGGTTTGGCATGTTTGGCTGCCCAATGTTTCTTTTATGGCTTCAGAATATTAAGTATGTTTTGGTAAAACTAAAATGTTTTTCAAAGTCGCTGGAGTTCAGTTATATTCGTGAAGGTGACTTTAACTTGTACCAAAGTTATTTTCAGGTAAAATACCTGTGCTTTTTCTCAAGTGTTGCTTTCAAGTACTTTATACAATACTGGTTAGCAGTAGAGCCTGCAGCAGGTGCTTAATAATGTGATATAATTGGAGAATCATAACTCATTCTTCTTCACAATGACAAACAGGCAATATGTTGTCAACTTTCATTTCTTCTGATTTTATTTTGTAGTAATGAGTGTTTACGACTAGAGGAAATGTAAGGTAGTGAAGTTAGTAGTTGTAGTTAAATTTGTCAGGAATATAAATAATGTGGGGTACACATACGTGAAAATTCTGCCTAAGTGCAGAAACTAAGTATTCGTCCTTTGTTACATGACAACACTGAAATAAGTTGTGCCCCCCCAAAAAAGCTGCATGATAAACGTGTTTTACCCAAGAAAGAAAACCCTGAATTTGTTGAAAAACCTCAATATTTTGTTTCAATCCTTTATAAAACGAGAGACAGTAACTAATTGAGTGAAAACACCCATTTCAGAACATGCAGGTACTAAATAACAAACATACTCTAATAGAGCTCTTCAAGGCTATTCAAATACAATAATACCAAACTAAAAAAAATAATGATGTACTGAAGAGTAATTTTGGCTGCTAGTGAACAATATTTGGTATTTGACAGTATTTCCAGTTGCAGTGCTGTTGTAGGTCTTTTGAGCAAGCGTGAATTGGATGTGTTGGTGCCTGTGACAGAGTTTCTCCACTCAAACAAAATTAATATGGAATAAAAATACTTCTAACCCACAACCTATGTTATATTTATATATTGGATTTGGAGGTCTTGCATGTGCAGAAAGATGCAAAGTTTTCTTGAAATGTTAAACCTTATGGGCAACAGGACAACAATCACAGAACGTGCACTTGTAGTGAAGCTATGCCAGACTTCATCTACATAAACACAACACACTCCCCCCCTTCAGCTCTGACTCACATTTCCTACATCGTCTTCCTGCAACAACTCACCTCTTGGGAGATTTTAGAATAATTTCCTTTAACAGAACTTGAGTTTCATGCCTAACACAACAAATCTTACTTCTATTTTTCTCTGGCTCCTTGGAAATAAAGAACAACTTTCTTGAGTTTGCTTGACATTTAAACACCACGACTTGGTGACAGATGAGGCCAGTGTTTACAAAACTAGAATAACCTTTTTCAGAATCTAAGAATACTTATTTTTCAAAACATAGAGGGAAAATGCAAAACAGGATATATGATCTCTTTGCATTTTCAACTTACACAAGCATGACATCAGTCATTTTTACGCGCTTAAAGTTGAAAATGGACATGAAAATTTCAAACTTTATCATTAAAAACCATCAATACCTTTTTAACATTTTTATTATAAAGAACAGATGTTTAAAGACAACTCAGACTTAGTTTAAATATTTTTTTCAATCAAGAGGTTTTATAAAAATATTTTGATAACACACGTCATTCATTACCACTTGTTGTCTTTGGTAGTTTTGTTGGTAAAATGTTCCCAGAATTTCAGTTTCCAAGCATATTTACATAAAGTTTAAATTTATTCTCACAAAACATATAAACAATAACCATCTACTGTGTTTCCTCTTCAATATTTGATCAACTGTCCAAACAGATTGTTGTTCGTTGTTGTTTTCTCTACTGGCGATTTCTCAGCCTCCTCGGTGCAGGCCGAGTTGTCACGCTGGTGACTTCCTGCTGAGCGCACCCAGAGGTGAGACAAACACCTGGAGGTCCCCTGAGACCCGGGTGGCCTCTGAGTCCGGGGCGACCCACGTGCCCCCTCTCACCCCTCTTTCCGGGCTGCCCGTTGAAGGCTCTACCCTGACGTCCACGCTGACCTGTGATCCAGACAGAAATGTGATTTATTGTTCTCCACTTTTCTTGCTTGTGCTTCCTTAAATTCCAAGAACAGAGCATTTACATAGAAAACAAATTTCCTGTCTGGCAGATATCACTTTTCTTACAGTAATACATCCCCACTCCCTTCTACTGGGATTTCACGCGCTGACTCGGCTTAACAGGATTTGTGAAAGTGATGCATCAAGTCAACATTTAGTTACGACAACACTTCATTTCAGCATCCTGCGGTAATGAAGATGTATTTACCCTTTGGTCCCTGATCTCCAGTGTAGCCAGGTAGTCCATGACCCTTTGACCCTTTATCACCTTGCTCTCCTTTATCACCTGCAAGCCACACAAATACAAACACATATTTTCTTCAGGGAGAGATTACAGCAGGGAGGCTGAAAGGGTCAAGACTCCAGAACACATTATACATCCTTACAGACCGAACGCGTTTCTGACAAAGACGTCAGAAAAAAATGTCGAAACACCTTGTAAATATCCCTCACTTTCACCGGCTTGGCAGGAAAATGTAGCGTGAGTGTGACATCACCCCCAGACCCCCAAACCATACATTAGAGCTGAGATTATACATGCTAGTCTGTGAGATTTATACGTCTGAACAGTATTTGAGCCAGTACTTCGATAGAGAGAGGTTTCCAATAAAAGCGAAGGTGAAGTAAGAAAGAGAACTAACCAGAACATACTAATGTACATACATTTATTGCTTTGTGATAATAGACCCAAGGATCACTAAAAGATGAATCACCCAGAGTGGTAAGAAACTCGCCTACTAATAACGGGGAAATGTCTTCAGGATGTGTAAATGAGCTACTGATTGCCTGCGTGTTCTCTATATCAACTTTACAAGGTGATTACACGTTGGTGATGTGTTTACAGCTTTGGTAATCTGCCTGTAGCCAACAGAAAAAAAAATCTTTTCACACTACTGAGCCCCCCAGTGTTAAATTACGACTGCCATGTTTCATATTTTTAATTAGATTCACAAAAAAAAATCTGTCAGGTTCGTTCTTCACACCTGTTTCTCCTTGTCGACCCGCGTCTCCGACTTCCCCATAAAATCCCTGAAGTCCCACTTCTCCTTCAACGCCATCATTACCAGGGTCGCCCTGAAAACATCAGCAGAAGGAAAATACATCATTAGTCTTTTGTGATGTGCTCTTTGTAAGTCATTCATTAAGGTTTCTGTCTCCTCTTAAAAAGTGAACACATTTATCAGGCTGGATGTGTCATTTCTTGACATGAAAACATTGTACAGCTCTAGTTCTTGGTCTGGGTTTTAACTCCACAACATGAGGCAAACTGACCATAATGTAATACAGTGAAGTATTTTAATGTAGTGTGGTCTGAAGAGCATTTATCAGTCTGATGGTCAATGTGATTAAAGAAGTTATGGGACATAAATTGGTTCCTCACTGTATAATAATGTGGAAAAGCGTTTTCGATCCAATGACTGCTTCGATTGTCTCCAAAAACCTATTCAACTCAGACCAAGTGTCTGGTCTGCGACTCTTTATTTGTTCTGACAGAGACGTGGAAAATCGTAATGTTTTCATTGCAAGTTTTCTGCCAAATATTTCAGCTCTCGTAGTCCAGACCAGACCGTCACAATGTGTTTGCATTTTACTCTGTCAGGGTGCCAAAAACAGAACAATGCATGGATCATGTGCTGTGCCCGGTTACTGCGTCAGCTGAAGGTCTGCAGGACCTTGGATGACACCTTGAAGTTATGTTGTGAAAAATAAAATCTTTATAGGCAGATTCAGCTAGAATAATATCCACTCAGACTGTAAAAACTCACAGGAGGTCCAGGGGGTCCTTTCTGTCCAGGGGGACCGGGGGCCCCCATCGGCACGTCCCCATACAGAGGACAAACTGCTGCACACGTCCTCTTCACTGAGTTGGCGAAGGTGGACATCTGCTCCAGGACAACTTTCTTACAAACCTCAATCACGTGTTGAGCAGGGAGAGTCGGGCCCTGTGAAAGAAAATCATTACCACATCCATCACTGGAAGGGACCCAACTGTGGGACATGTACTGTGGAACATTGCAGAACACGGCACGCTGAAGAAATGGCTGCCTCTCACAGAAAATGCAGTGAACAAACCCAGCCAACAATATTTCCTGAGGCTCATTATGGATTTACAGCCACACTAAATGAAACCCTTGCTGTGAGTCAGTGTTAGCTGTGGGCTGATGTCTAACTCTTTAAAGTTGTTCTTTACACTTAAGTTGTCTGCAAACTCTGTATGTGTGTCAGCCAGTTAAACTGTTTGTGTAAATGACGAGTCCGCAGTTTCTGTGCCATCATTAGCAGAATGATGAAGTGCCAGATGTAGTAGAGACTTTACACAGTTGTCTACTCTGCTCCATACTGTAGCAACATTTGCTGTATCAGCCAGAAAAGTAAAGACTCAAAGGGCTGGTATTCTACTTACTGGTGGGCCTGGGGGCCCCTGAAAGCCATCTGGTCCTCCTTCACCTCGAACCCCTTTGGCTCCAACTGTACCTGAGCGTCCAGGTGGGCCCGCCGGCCCGCGCTTCCCCCGGCCTCCCTGAGGACCCTGCTCGCCCCTGTCTCCAACCTACAGAGCAGGTTAACAACAAGAGCAGAACAGCAGTCAGGATGGGGCCAATTTATCCCACAGTGTTCAGAGAAATGTCAGTTTTCCAAGAACACACAGTCTACGAGTCCAATTCTTTTATGTTGTAGGAATCGTGATCGTAAAGTTTGAGAACTTCTCTTGAAGCGATGCATGGGAAGTGACATTAAGCTGCTTAAAAACTTGGTTCTTCAGCCATGAACATAAATCATGCTCACAGAGAACATCAGAAATATGTGCAACATTCATTTGGTTGAACACATGTGGGTGGTACTGCATGCTTCCCATGTACAGATGCTTTACATAAGTTTGAATTGTTATTGAGTGAATTGATTGATAGTTTTCAGATTGTTTGGTTCCCAAACAGAGAATGTGATGAACGTTGTCTCTAGAGTTGATATAGTGGTGGAAATATCATAGGATTGGGAAACATACTGGGGAAGCAAGTTTCTGTGGCGCAACCAAGCTGAGTCATAAGTTATGTAATTAAACAAACTTGCATTTATTAAAGCTACAGAAGTTTTTCTCGTGAAGTTTTGAACATACAGTTTACTCTTTATTCTTCTTTTGCTCCTGACTTTCTAGACGTAAAAGGAGAGAACTCAGACATTTGAGTAGTTTAATGGAGAGATGTGTCCTCTCTGTGTCTTGAATGTTGTCATGTACAGTAGTTGGTTATCAAGTCATATCCTGTATCGTGACGGCTGTGGTTCAACCATGAAACATCTTCGAGGGCTGTAGCTCCGGTAAATGGCTGCCATACTTTTCTATGGCATCTTGCATGGATGTTATTTTCATTATTATGATTGAAAATTGGAGTAGAAGTTATTGCTGGTTGTCTGGTTGACTTATAACCACTCAACCAGGACAAGGAGTAACCACCACTGACATTACACATAAGTTTTGTTACCCTCAGACTGTTCAGCTTGTCACAGCTTCAGTTTCTGTTCAACATATTAGGAAATGAGTCACTTCTGAAAATCCCTATTTTTCTGTTATCCCATGCTCTATCATTGATGCTGTACTAACAGAAAATTCAAAAGGAAGAGTCACAGCTCACCTTTCCTTTCGGCCCCTTGACTCCTTTTGCCGCCTTAAAGAAGAGCAGATTCACATTAAAACATAACACATATAAGATGTAGCGATAAGCACAGTGTATAAAGAACGTCCTGAAAGTACCTGTGCACCTTTGACTCCTTGAATTCCCTGGATTCCTGTGTCACCCTGCACAAGGCAAATGAAAAACAAGCCGTGTTTATAAGCCTGCAAATATTTAATATAGGAGAATTTCACAGGCGTGTGCTGCATCCACAGATCCTGAAACCTGCGCCTGGGTTCAGCTCTCACACAATAAGTAATGACTTCCTGAATCGTGGCATTAATTGGGGATTCTGCCGTCATGTCTCAAAGCTAAAGGATGAGGATGTATTTACCTTGGGCCCTGCTTTTCCAGGCACACCCACATGTCCCTGTGAAGACATGACATGGTTTAATGGCTTGAGGAAAATGAACTAGTGTTCAGAAGAGTATAGAAAATTCATCTGGAGCACTTACAGTTGGTCCCGGCGGGCCGATAAATCCAGGTCTTCCTGGCTTCCCTGCAGAACCCTTGTAACCTCTTGGGCCCTCGAGAGTGAAACATTTATTAAACCGACCTAAAGGGCTGCTTTATACTTAATCATTTCTCTTTAAGATGGTTAACTACTTTACATACGAAATGTATTACGTGAGTTTCTTCAGTGACTTACAGTTTGGCCCTGAGGACCCATTTCTCCTGCTGGCCCAAGGGTGCCCTTCTCTCCCTGTAAAAAGTAAACCACAACAAATAAATTAGCACAAAACAACTTATAAATTAATTCACAAAACTGAACAGAATCAGTGAGGTACCTGTGTTCCACGTTTTCCAAACTTTCCACTCGGACCTTGTGGTCCTTGATAAGCCTGCAGAAAACACATAACACTGATTAACAATCTACATACACAATTTTTTAACTTTATTTAGAAGTTTTTGTCCACAAATTGTACCACACCTCAATCCCAGGGTCACCATCTCTTCCAGGTATGCCAGGGTCTCCAATAATACCCTGTAGAAACACAAGCATCAGCAAAAATCAGAAAACATATTTAGGAGTCTGTCTGAAAACTCAGGTGTAAGGTGTCAGTGTGACTCACCTTCGGTCCGACTGGACCGGCTTGGCCAGCAGGTCCTGTGGTCCCCTACAACAAAGAAGCAACCATCAGATTTCAAATGACGCTTCATTAGTTTTTCTTTATTTGATTGTGGTGAATATTGTGCTACATACAGGCTGCCCTTTCGCTCCAGCAGCTCCCCTCTCTCCAGGATCTCCTACAATACCCTGTCAATTTGGCAAATACAACAACCATAGTGAGGATTTCACATCATATGGAACACATTTTTCTCAGTGAGCAACACAGAGACCAAAGACAGCCTTATTTTGTATACAATAGAGAGATTATCCTCGTGTTGATTCACCTCAGGCCCTTAGATCACAGCCAGAATTATCCACATGAACTGATATTGTTTATGGAGACTGTGCAGACCAAAACACAGCTCTCTTCCAATGTTCAACCACATTTAAATTATTAACCGACTCTCAATGGATCTTAAACAAAGAGGACAAAGAATGAGGGGTTTATAATGAAAGTGGGGAATCTCTCAACAGCTCACCTGCTTCCCTCTGAGCCCAGCACGCCCTGCTGCTCCAGTCGTCCCTTTTGCCCCCTAAAAATCAAAGCATGAAGAAATTAAACCCTGACTAGGGGTGAAAAGAGAAAAAGAGAAAGGAGGGGGTTTGAATACCTTTATTCCTTGAAACCCAGGGATCCCCTCATGTCCTCTCTCGCCTTTAGCACCCTTCAAGGAGGCCAACATGTTAGTGATAAAGTAATTGCATAATGATTTGCAAAATGGTTTATCAGTGTGTGTGAGAGTTGGCTTACAACTTCTCCTAGTTCCCCGGTCTCTCCGATGTCTCCAGGTGGCCCCCGGACTCCCTTTAATTAGAGTCAAATGTTGACGTGAAACCCTCTGGGTTATCCATAAAGTTATACAACTCAAGCAACAAACTGCACAGGAATCCAATGAAAAGTCAATAACTGGCTGCAGATTATCTAATGAAACAGCCGGTTAAAGCCTGAACTCAGCAGCTGACTTTACCTTGAAGCCGGCCGCCCCTTGTAATCCTTTCAGCCCCTTCGAACCTCTTTCTCCCTGTCGATACACAGCTCATTAACACAGATTCATATCATCTCTGGGTGAAAATGATGAAAAATCTGAGTTTGATGAATTACCACTTGGCCCCAGAGTCCCCTCATTCCTTTCTCGCCTTTGATTCCTTCTTCACCCTGAGGACGTGTCAGTGTGTGAGGTTTCATTAAAGCGTTTTGAAAACGTGCCAAACTGAACCCTGATAGGAGCTCATGAAGGCAGCTCTTACCTTCAGGCCTGTCTCCCCCAGGATGCCGTAGTCTCCTGTGTTTCCTCTGATCCCCTGCAAAAGAAGTTTCTCTCAATTATTAGAAAGTGGTTCAGTGTGCTCAATAAAAATTAAATCACAAGATTACATCAAATTATCACGAGAAAACTTTCAAGACCATGATAATTTTTTCCCATTTAAAGGTCACAAAGTAGCAGCTTGCATGGATTTAGTCTTGGTTTCTACGCAGACATCATACAGTGCAAAGAGTGAATTTAATACAGCTGTAGTTGACACTGTTGCTTTGAGACAGATGCAGTCTAAAGCTTGTGCATTTACTGTCAAATTTGGGCCAGAATTCATTATTCCATAAATGGCAGAACTCAAAAATTTGTTGACATTTGGCAACGGGTCCTTCAGACTGTTGAAGAGATGGACTGATGTTATGCTTCCTTAATTGTTAGGGCCACAACTGTTGTATCTATGTCAATAGAATTTCATATACATCTGCTATTTCTATATATTACTTTTTTTCCTTTGGGGAAGATTTTTAATGTATTTTTTTCTCACAATTCATTTATTTTTAGTTAGTTTTTCATAACCTCTACTTTTTGTGGTTGTTAAAATTGACAGAAATTGCTCTTCTGTCTGTCATGTAATACACTGTATCGTTGTTATTTATGATGCACTGTTGCAGCGGGGTGGAGGGAGGCACAGAGGGTTGTTGTTTGTTTTTTTTCTTTTTGTTGTGTTTGGAAAAATGAAAAATTATAAAAATAATTTTCAAAAAAAGAAAAAAAAATTGGGCCAGAATGAGTTGTACTGCATGCTGATTGCGATGGATGCAGCTTTAGCTCTTTAAATTTCTTACATACTATAAGTATTAATTCATTTACAAATTAGGTCTGCAACAACTCTTTTATAATTGGTGTTTGTCTCTATTTATCATGCCCATGTACTTCCTCTTCTGGCTGATATTTCCTTTTGCAATGCTTAGACATCTCTGCTCTGTTTGTTATTGATCTGGCTAAGCTGTTTGCATGCATTTTAAAAGCTGAATCTAGGGGTGTCTTGATCCGATATTGATATAAGATATTGGTCCAATATCAGCAAAAGGTGAGTGTCGGATTATGTCGACCTGCATGTGAAATCTCTGATGCAAGCAGTCCATTCCAGATTCTGCTCCAGCATTTCTACCCAGCATGCAGAGCCCATGTGATCACAACAAGAGGTACCAACAAAGTATCAAAGAGACATTGCAGCTGAGTGAAATGTCATGGACAAGTTCCCCATGGTGGTACAGAACTGGGGGACTTTAATACAGTTAGATGTACAACTTTCCCCCAAGATTTTTTCAAGCTTTGAAGACCTACAAATAGAGCAGACATCACACCTTTCATGCTGCCATCGTATCGGGTCCATATCGGTATCAGCCAACACTCAAGACTGCAATATTTGTATTGTATCGGGAGTAAAAAGGTTGTACTGGGACACCCCTGATTCAGTTTCATGCTGACTAAGCTCATAGTCTGGTTCCTCAAGCTGCATGTAAATGTAGTGACTGTAATTCACCTGTTAGCTACAGTTACAGCGAAAAGTGAAGAGTCTGACAGTTTCTACCCTCGTTTTTCTGTTGAAGAATCCTCTGCTGTCTTCTACCCTTGTCGTATTGGTTTTCTAGCCTGCAGCTCTCAGTTTGGTGCTGGCAAGAGCACAGGTATTGGATGTGGATAATGTAATTATTATTATTAACAACATATTTTCTTATATAATAACAGAGAAGAGAAAAATACTGCCCTTGAAAGTGAAATTTCTTACAAGACACATGTGGCTAAGATGGCTTTCTTACAAAATGGATCTTTCTTTTTCCCACAGTTTGAGTCCTCATACAAAGCTGTCTCCTGGCTCTTTCACGATATTTTTTTTATTTGTCGTAATTAGACGTAATTCAACATTATCTGTTAAAAATCTCGAATGAAACAAGGATGATTGAGTTGATAATGTGAACATGCTGTAAATCTCATGGCAGTGGAAAATCTACACAAGCACATTCAGCAGGATTTAGGAAACATTAGTCATAAAGGCAACACAACGGCTCCGTATTGTTTGCACAGATGTTGACTTCCTCAGTAGTAAAAGTGTTTTCCAGTTGGCTGTGTTTCACTGAGTCAACAAACAGATTGAAAAAGGCCACGGTCCCTTTGTGTTGGAAGTTTATTTGACCATCTCACCTAACAGTTTTAAGCAGAGTCAGCTGGGCGCAGGTTAACCTCAAAGATGGCCGACGCTACAGCCAAACTCACGACCGTGAACTTTACAACATTTTTAAGGCGGTATAGCTCCGAGAGGCACAGGGACCACCCAGCACCTGAGAGGGACAGTTCATATAGCTGTGCCAGGAAATGCCCTCCTCGAATGCCAGTAGGGGAGGAGATAAACATGTGGGGGCTCTGTGATTCACAAACTGGCAGGAAGTCAAAACTCTAACGACTCACACAAGGCAGATGTTTACTCCCAGATGAGCTACAGCTGCATCTCAGGACATCAATATGTAGCATGTACAGCTCTGGAAATGTGCTCTGGATGTTGGAATACATGTGTTTGCACAGGCAGGATGGGGGGATTTCCTTGTGCGCATGGGGCATGTTAAATCCTCCTGCATCACATTCTTTTAAAAGAAACCCCCCTGTCTTTAAACACATGTTCTCTGGACTGAAAAGACTCTCAAATTTGATCCAAGCTGACAGTGACTGCAAAGCATCAAAGAGGCTAACAAGTCGTAAATTTAAAGTGGAAATAATCACGTCTGCAGCTCCCTGAAGGATTTGAATGTGAGTGTATTTATTCACTCACTCATGCATGTTTAACTGGCTCCTGAAAGTCGAACGTTTTGTTCATTTCATTTTATCAAAATTTTCCTTCTCTCTCAAAATCAGTGGCGTGAATTCATCAACTCCATCCACAGGAATATAAAAACATTCAAAGACAAATCAGTGATATTGAAATCAACAGTGGAGCAGACTCATAACACTCATTACCAGACACTTGGATGGTTATTACTCAACTGCCCCCTTTTCCTGTGTGTGGGATTCATTAAGTTTAATTCACTTTCCTCCAAATGGAAAAGCAAAACCATTAGAAAATGCTGTGATCGTCTGCCAGACTCTCTTTCATTCTATATTTTATTCCTGTGTTCAAACATGCAAAAAGCTATTTCAGGACTACACAACTACATTTATTGTCACATCTGTATGCTAACATGTTTATCTTGGCTTCGTCCTGAATCTTTCACAGAGCGGACGTGAGTGTGCAGACCATGAAAGGAGCCCTTATGTTTACTATCGCTGAGAGCTTCTGCTTCCAGATCTGTTTCCATCCTGTCGTGTCTCAGTTGTACTTCTCTTGCCATTTTCCACAGCTTCGCCGCTGTCTCATAAGGTTTTACAGCATTGCTCACCCACGATTTGGTTTAACTCTTTATCAGGCAGCAGGAGGAAAAGGATGCTGCTAATAAGCCAGTTTAAATTTTATAGAGTTTAAGACTTTATTTCATATTTAATGGCAGAAAAATCTACAGAGGAATTTTTAAAATGGGTCCATTCTTGATTTATTGGGAAAATCCGACTCATTATGCTTTTGGCTACTGTTCATAGTCAATTTTAAGAGGTAGTGTGTGTTTCTGTACGAGCACTGTGAGCAGGTTAGTGATCCAAAAGAAGACATTTCCAAATGTTGAGAGTGAAGAAATACTGGTTTTATCAGACTGGTGGACTAGTTCTATGCATTAAACTTGCAAGTTAGCACTGAAAGATTTCTTTATCTCCTGTAACTGCTTTTCCAGCATTATGACTCCATTTCCCATGAGCTCCATCACACACTGTTGTATACACATGACTGTTGCCAAGGCATATATTTGTTTTGGAGAGCAGATCTTTTTAACTCTACTTTTCTTTGTTCAAGACAACTTTTTTACCGGATGCAAAGCAACAAGGTCAAGTCTTTATTTGTAGTTAATTGGTGTTATTGTTTGAAAAGTGACAATGAGCAAGTTTGGGTTGTAATCAAAGGGCAACATCTGTTTGAGAATAAGGAAGCCTATGTGGAAGTGATAAAAGTTGCTGTTAATTGAGAATTTTTCAGCATTAAAAAACACATTTGCAGCCTGGTTCAACACAAAACAGCTTGGGTCTGAAATTCTAATTTTGATATTGGCATGCACTGTACGGGGGTTGAATCTCGTGACTAATAGGCAACATATAGTGGATAGAAAGGAAGCTCAAAGCCCACATCATATGCATATGGCCCCCGCCATCAGTCAGCTTCATTTCTCTGCATTAGGGGCAGACGGGTGATGTAGCAGAGACCATTACCATGTTTTACACCCTCTATGGCTGTAATGCACATTATCACTAAGAGCTTGATGTGTTTTAGCCCTGTGCATTTTCAATCTCCTGTTTAGCTTTCTTCTGTTCTTTTTTCTTTTTGCTAGACCAGCTCCAGTGTCCTCCAGAAAAAGGACAGATCTTGCTTCTCACTTCTTAACTTTACCTGCTGCCAATGGTGCAGTGTCATCAAAGTAACTTTTTATCTGCATCTAAAATCTCTGACATTAGCGCTCTGCTATGAGAAAGTCCATTCCAGACTCCGTTCTAGCTCTTCTATCCAGCAGCGCCCAGAGCCCACACAACAACAGTGTGTGTTAAGGTGCCAACAAAGTATCAAAGAGTAGGAGTGATGTCGGTCGTGCGGCAGTATTTTTTGTTCAAGTCTGAAAAAGACATTGCGGCTGAGTGCAAAACTTAACACGCACAAGTTTCCTGTTGGGGGACAACTGGGGAGCATTAATACATTTAAACGTAAAACATTCCCCCAAGGTTTATTCAAGCCTTGAAGACCTACAAACAGAGAAGGATGTCACACTAATTGTACTGACAGCATGTTGGATCAATATCAGTATTGGCCAATACTCAAGGCTGCAATATTGGTATTGTATTGGATATCAAATTGAGATTATTTCAAGATATCGTTTAAATTCCTTTACCCTTTAACCTTAACTTACTATTTTGGTGCGTTTGGATATAAATGCCCAAAGAAATGAATGCAATGTGAAGGCAAGGTGCAGTATCGTATTAAACATCAGGGGCAGTGTAGAGGCAGAGCACATGTAAAAGAGTAAACAGGGCTTCTGTAATCTAAACTGTCGATGTTACCGCTGTTGCTTTTTCTGCTTTGTTCTCCTTGCTAATGTGTGCGCAACCTCCTCAATCATGCCATGTCTGTTGACATCCAGTAGGTGCACACAGTCTGGCTTTAAAGCGTCCTATATGATCTTACTTAAACCTAGATTGTGAACGCATGGCTTCACATCAAGTATATCTCTGTCCTTAGGGGAGAAAAGATTATGTGCAGGCAAATACATGAAGTGTGATCTTGACAGAGCCATTGATGCGAATGTAATGGATTAACTCTGTATCTGTACATCTCTATTACTGATGGCTACATGACCGGGAGGTATAATTAAATTAATTTACCCAGTTCCCTTGTCTTCCCTGGTCCCCAGGTTTTCCTGGAAGACCTCTGTGACCCTGTAAAAGAAAAAAAAAGTTGAAAAATCCCATCTCTCACATCAGAATTTGTCTTGTGTTCCCTTTATATGAGAGAACTCACCTTTGGCCCAGGTTTCCCCTGGATACCCGGCTGCCCGTGCATACATTTACAAGACGCTCTTCCAGCTGTTAGACCGATCTCTGCGTATCCTCCACACTGAGAGAGAAAGTGTCACAGAGGGATTTGAAACCCACAAAGTTTTCTTTGATAGAGGAAGAAGTAACATGCTGAATGGGAGCTGACTCACCACGTTGGAGAGCTCACAGCAGCCCTCTGAATACGCCTGGTCTGGGTCACATGACACTTCCATCTGCTGAAGGTCAACCTGGAGGGAAGCAGCAGATCAGATCAGACTCTTGCGTATATGTCACACTGAAGATGACACTTGACTTATGACTTCAACATACAGCCGTGGAGCGATCTCCTGCAGCACGCTTCACTATAGACGTGAACCCTCTCTGGATGACGGGTCTCGCTTCATCGATGAACTCCACGCTGACCTCCTCACAGTCGATGAGCAGCTTCAGCTGACCCCCCTTCACACTGAGAGCCAGCTTGTGCCACTCTCCATCAAACAGTTTCCCCACACCATGAAAGGTCCTGAGCATCTGGCTCCTGTGGGGGCTGCTATAGAAGAAGTCCAGAGAGCGTGTGTCACCGTGGAAACGCAGGCCCACCTGCTCTCGCCCCTCGGGGTCGCTGACCTGCCACAGGTCCCAGGATCTCTTCGCAGCATCTTTGGTCACTTTGAACGTAGCGATGACTGAGTAATCGGAGGGAAGCCCATCTGGATACACATCACTGTAGCACGAGAGTGAGGGTGAGAGAGCTGCATCAAAGAAAACCAGCCATCTTTAAAAAACAATTAAAGACTTTTATGGGAACATGAGGGTTTGATTCTACCAGAGGAAGAATAAGTAGAAACAGAACTTCCAACTCTGTACGTCTAAATTTCAAAATGGCATACGACACATTTGTTCTAAACCTCTTATTTGCTGTGATGACGCGCAAGCAGACAACCAATCTTTGTTTCCTACTTTAAACAAAGCACGTTTCAGTAAACTCCAAGACAATGCTGCATTCAGAGCCAGAGAGGGAGTTCAAAGAGGAGCAGACAAAGAGTCTTCAGACATGCGGCTCTCTGTCTGACGTATGAAGAAGGTAGAGAGAGAGAGGGAATGACTGAAGCCACCTGCTCTTAAGACTGAAGACTCTGTGTGGAGGATTTAACACTAAGCTAAACTGGTAGAGTCCATTTTTACATCATATTTCAGCACATTAGGACACTCTGATCTAATTTTGGACATGTTCTTTTTCTTACTCCTGTAGTTCACTGAACAACTGAGCAGGTCTATACTGAATGAGACAACTTAGGGCCAAAAAAGTGGTTCTTAAACCCATGTGACACCCAAAACAGTGGTGATAGAGACTGATAACCTCCTGCCATAGGAATAAACCAATCACCCATTCAAAAAACCAAACATTAAAAGGCCCTAATATCTTTGATGTAGCTCATTAGTATGACATTAGTCCACCTACAGCCCTGGAAAAAAATAAGAGACCACTGCAAGTGTTTCAGTTTCTTTGATTTTTATAGGTATTTGTTTGGTAAAATTTTCAAATATGTAGAGATGCTGATTTCTGAAAAATCTGCAGTAGTCTCTTAATTTTTTCCAGAGCTGTATGTGCCTTTTCTTGACTTACTCACTTCAGGAGTCTTGTAGCAACAAAGAAAAGAGGAAAACAGAGCAAACATTTTCTATTTGTATATTTTTGTCAAATTTAACCTCAATTTTGTTTATGTTTTTTACAATAATGGATAAAATATGCTATTTTAGATAGTTTATGATTTTGGAAAGCGTTTTGTGACACCTTTGTCATTGTTTTATCACCCCCCCCTTTGGTAACTTCTGGTGTAGCACCCAAAGATATTCTGTATTTAGTTTTTATAAGGGAAAACTTTCAGGAAGAAAATAGCAGGCTGAAATATAATTAAGTGATTTGAACAGAAAGCCGTCATTTTGCTGACACCTGTCCTTCTAAGAAAACTGTCCCTGCTGATCCCAGGGTTTCGTCCTCTAGTTAAGGTGTGAGGACGTGTAGGTGAATTCAGACGCTCTGTAACATCATGACAGGTTGAGCTTTAGGTCTCCTGTTCACTCTGGTTCTATACCTCATGCTCCGTCTCAGATGGATTGAAGGGTTGACTCGATAGGCCACAGCCTCCGGTTGGGATCCGTCCACTCTCCTCACTCCTTTAGATTCGGGCACATGAAACTCCTCCAGCAGATCAAAACCTCGCGGTACAAACACACAAATTAGTCTGACGTCACACTTCTGCAGCATTAAAGGTGATGAGCTGCTTCTAATTCTTATATCATCGCTGTAATCACAGGTTTTAAACCATCTAATACCCTCCCCTCTCGGGTGTATGAGGTAATTTATCAGACTCATTAATATGTTTATTTTCTCTCACTGCTGGATTTGGCTGAAGTTTAAACACTGAGGTTTTAAATGAAATCAATGCGACTGCCAGATCAGAAAATGACCCAAGACAAATCAAGCAGTGGTAGAAACTAAAATAATTGCTAAGTTTGCATCTTAACAGTGATGCTCACACATCTCTGCTGGTTGTGTGTTTACTGTGTTTCATCTCATCTCATCATGGTAACAGAGAGACTCAGAGTGAAGCTTTAAAGGCTCCTGGACAGTTTAACCTCAGGATGACCTCTTTGACCTCTTAAGTCTACAAAGACACTGGGAGTGAGAAATACTTAAACAAGTCGACAATAGACGGAAAAATAAATAGCAATGATGACACCTGCTGGTCAAAGTATGATATTACAAGGTTAAAATTTTGGTCAGTGGCTGAAAAATGATTATGTTTGAGAGGATATGCGTAATTTAATCAAAACCACCTCAATTATAATCTTTCTGTTCTTCTTTTGTCATTCTGGTGTCAGCCTAATATTACATTTTATTTGTATCTGCTGCATTATTCTCCACCCAAATACAAATAAATGAGTTTATATATCAGAAATGTGTCCAAGAAATAGTTTTGGGGCAAAAAGTAGCAGCAGCAGTGTGGAAAAATCAACAGCCGTATACATTTACAATGTCAGTCATGCTTCACTGTTAGTGTGAATAAGACGTGAAAAATATTTTAAAGACTTACTTGGTAACTTTTGAGACTGGGTCAGTCCCATAAAGCAGAGGAAAACTGCAAACACCAGCATGTCTTTGTCGGCTGGCATTTTGATTATCTTTGAAGTCAGGGGCTATAAGTGCCTGTAGTTCAGATATAATAGTTATCACAATTAGATAAATGAAATGCACAAGACGATTTTTTTAAAAATCGATTCTCATTGTTGTCAAGATTTAAAAGTAGTTCAAATTTCCCAAAAATAAAAACGGAAATATCTACAAAAAAGTCACTCTTAGTGAATTGACCCTATATAACAGTTATATCAAAACAAAATATTACATTTCCTTCACTGCACAGTAGTAACTTTTTTTCTGACAAAGCTTTTATGTAAGAATTTTATGAATGCAAATAATCCAAGCTGATGCAATAAATAGTCACTTTCACTGACTCCCACACACAGCTGGTCAAACTATTGCCTCCTATTTTATTTGCAACCTGACCTCATAAACCACCCCAATTTGTAAAATGATCCTCCATCCTCCTCAAAAGTCTGTAAAAATAAAGAAAAATCTCAAACAATGGTTTAACCACTCACATATTCCTGGAGGAGAAAGTCCCAGGGCTCCTGCTGATGGATCTTTTCCAGTTCCTGCTGCGAGGACGTATCCCGCTCTAAAATGCCATCCCCGGGTCAGTGTCTGAGCTGAACAGGACGACCATTCAGACTGAAGCTCAGCATCTCAGAGGAGCTTGACCCCTGAGCTCCACTTCACCTTTGGTCCCCGGGGGATCAGACTCTTCTCATAGGCCAGTCACGCTTACAGTGCAAGTCCAGTAGGGCAGGTTATACCAAAGCAAGATAATGTAGGTGAGGGTGTCATGCAGGTCAAAGATAAAGAGAAGCTCAAGAGGAATAAAAACTGAGTTACTTTGAGGAGTAAATCTGCAGAAAAGTGTTCCTCAGTGCAGCTCTTGACATGAGTTTTCTGAATTATCTCACAAGCCTTTGGCACTTCTACACTTTCACTACTGTCACAAAATCTCTCAAATTTCACATTGTCTTTGGTGTTTAACTGTTCAGTAAAATAATACCACAGATTTAGTGTATATTCACTCAAGACAGTGTTTTATCATCTGCAGTGTCTCAGTGGGAGAAGGATGCAGTATGTCACAGCTAAACACAAGACGCTCTGCAAACATTCCTCCAAGAGGAGACCACACCTTCAACCCAAACCACCGCACAACAACCAACAAGCTGACCGCCGGGAAACTGCGGGAACAGACAAGGTAAAGGATCACAGAGTTAGAGTATGACACCTAAATTATTATTGCATATTTACACACAGCTGATTTCCACCCAGAAAGTAACTGGTCCGTAGATCTATATCTATGGAGCAGTTAAATGACCAAATATCTTTTTTCTGGTGTCTTAACCCTGTGGTGCATAGTGGTCACTACAGTGGACACCTATTTGAAAGTAATTTACTCCTAAATTCAATGGTTCATGTAGTGGAAATTCATATTAGCCTGTGTCAGGACATTTTTATTCTTCTTAGGGCCTGAAAAAATGTTTTCAATTGTTTTTCCAAACATCTATATATATTTTTAAGATTTTTACAGACAAACATTTGAGGGTGAAAAAGCTTATAAATTATAAAATATTCAGAGTTAAAATGGATGAAAGAGAGTTGAAATGTTTCACAAAGCATTAAAAAAAAAGATTATTCATGAAATTACCAAAAAATAAACAATAGAAATGAAGAAAAGAAAAGAAGTCCAGCAGAAAAAATAAGTCATATTTACATCAAGTTCACACTGTTATGTAAAAAAAAAAAAAATTGAAACATTTTTTTCATGCCTTAAGACAAATAAAAACACTCATGGGAAAAATCCTGACACTGACTTTCATGATTCCTGCATTAGAGGGTTAAACTAGTTTGACCAAGTGCCAGCAGCCTTTATTTTCATACTTATCAACCATGAAAGTGGCATATGTAAGCTCAATTTGTTGACTCTCTCTTGCTATTGCTTCTGTAAAAAGTGGTCAATTTTCTGCAGTGTTACATGCTCCGTAAACTTTAGCAAACTCTGCTTCTGACCAAGGAAAATGTTCTCCTTCAGGGGTTATATGGAGAAAATATGATAGAATTGGGATCTAGACTTTGTGTTTATAAGACTATCTGACCAGCAAACAACACTTTGAGACCCAAATGTTTCTTAACCTGCATTCTGAACAGTTTTCTGTCTTGTGTCCTCTAATGTAATTTTTTAACCCTCACATTCCTACTCCAAGGTAAATATATTTATTTAAAGACGTCAGCTGTTAAGAGTTATTTAGTTTCTGCAGACGTTTTAGCTTTATACAAATAGCCTATGCAAACTCTAAATGTAGTTGCACCTAACAAAAAATGTAAATGTGCACAAAAATTAGATTCATTACATGATTTTTTATAATGTGGTTGTGATTGTGCTGAAAACAGTCTAAGATGAAATAGAGAATTTAAGCTCATCTGTTTCAGGGAGAGATATTCACTGCATGTTAGGAACTGACCTGTCAAAGTAATCACTGCTAAGACTCGTCCAGCGCAGACCTTGAAATGTAAAAGTGTCTGTTAGTAGATGAAGCACGTAGGTTTCTCCCTCCTGGAGCGTTTCCAGTCACAGGAGCTGAATGAGTGAAGCAGACACGGTTCTGTGGTCTCCACCAGTTTTCTGGTGGTTTTCTGCAAGCAGGTTTATTACAAAGTAATGGTACAGTAACAATTTCAGCTCTACCGAAATTAACCTTACATTGACATGGATGCACAATAGAATGTCTACATGGAGTGGCACCTTTTAAAGGTCAATGCACACACTGCTGTGAAGTGGCCAAACAGAACAGGGACTTCAGCTGCTCACAAACAAACAAACAGGACTTCAAAGCTTCATGGTTACGCGGTTTCTGCTACTTGCCTTAAATAGTGTTTTCAAAGGTTTCTGCAGTGCTTACTGGGGTTTATTGTAGTATATTGCATTGCCCTTTAAATGCATGGTGGCAGTATATCATAGCACTTAAATAGATAATTGCAGTGTCTTAATGGTACCATAATGCACCATCTACTCCAAACATCAGCAAACATAAATTACAGTACATTCAGTAACGTTCAGAGCGCTATCCTGCGTGTTGCCCTTCATTAGTGTGTTTAGAAATGTTAGCTAACCGTGCGGTGTAGTCATCCCAAGGTTTCCTAGTGTTCATCAAACCTCTACAGGTTTTTCATCAATAAAATAAAATACGATAAAAACAATTTGACATTTTTCACAGAAAATAAAATACATTAAAAACAAAGACACAAGGCCATGAACCATCCATTCTCACAAAATATTAAACCATATTTCCTCTCAACAGAATATTTTACATCTTTGCAACAATTTAAATAACACTCAACACATTTGCAGTCTTTAAGTTAGATTCTCCAGTGTCCGTCTCGTGTTCGGGGTGCAACTAGCTCCTGGGTTTTTTGTTTTTTCAAGGCCACTGACTATCGCTTGGATCCCTTGGCCAGTTTGCTCGTGGGAGTGGTTTTTCTCTGGGGTGTAGGGATTTTGGAGGGTTTCCCTCCGTGTCGTGATGCAGAGCGCGGCGTCGCTCTGGTCGTGTCACCAACGGTCTCAGACGCGTCCGAGCAGACGGACTGGATGTCTGAGATGTCAAAGTCAGAGGCGTCGCTTCCTCGGCGACTGCTCCCTCTGCTCCCGGCTTTACTTCCAGGTCGGCTGGAAAGTTTTCGTGATTCTGGAAAACAGGGAAGAAAAAGAAATTCATGCAAGTTAGAAAGACACAATCAAAGCCTGGCTGTTGGTTTGGGTTTAATATTCTGTTGTCAGCAGTCAATGTTACCACAGCTTACATTCTTCAATCAGAATAAATGTTACTAATCTTTTTCATCCTGCCAGGTTTTATTTTTGTACATATTTCAAAACAAAGCATCCTGAACACTACAATTTGTGTATTTTAATTTAGTTTTTGGAGACAAATACGGCCCATTTTCAGATCCAGCCTCTCACTCTCATGTCCTGTTTTTCTTAAGAAAAACGTATTAAAAACCACAAATTATAGCTTGAATCTGCATGTCAGATAATTTAGAGTCTCTATTAATGCTAAAAGAAATTGTATTAAGTTATATACCAAGTCTAACCTTTTGTAGCTGTTTCATTCGATCTTTACACATGATTTTTAATGTCACCAAATTAATTTGACGTGTATTTTATATGAATCTACTTTTTTATAAATGTTGGTTAACCTGTTTCTGTTTCTGATATGTACAGGACTATCCGGAAGTATTCAAAGATCAAAAAAGACAATAAAATCAACATTTCAAGGAGTTAAGTTTAAAACTGAGCTCCAACGTGACATTTAACCCTTGGACACTATCTCTTTAAATAGTACCACCATCACTAACATTGGGTATATTTATCTTCTTGTAGTCTTCCATAGTCTCATAAAATAAAATAAAAATATCATCAAGGTATCAGGTACCCAAAATTAAGGCTCAGAAGTAATGAAAAATCAGGAAATCATGAATGAAAAATACATAAAAGAGAATTAATGGAGCTGAGAACTTTTTCTTTGGCTCACCCATTCTTTGCACATGTGAGCACTGTTCAAGAAAATATGGACTTTTGCCAATAACAAATATGGTAGAAATATTTTACACCTTAAAGACAAATGTCGAGTATAAATCACCTGAACATGTGCCTGCTAAAAAAACAGGAGCAGGGAAACGCGCCTGTCAGTAGCTACTTGGAGACTCATGACATTCTTTTTGCAGTGTTTCCAGTAAAAGCTGTGTCAGCTTCTTTCTTTAGTGATTCTGTGCTTTTCCACTCACCTCCTATCGTCTGTGTCCGAGCTTTCAGTACAGCAGCGCTGATCAGTGTTCCCTCCTCACCGCTCTGCAGTCCTTTCCCCGACATGAACCCGGGCAGACGTAATTTGCTGCCCTGAACTGGTGTTCCCTGGAAACAACACGACTTTATTAAGTCTGTTTATAAAGAACTGCAGCTAACTGTGTAAAGGCTTTAGAAAACAGCAGACACTTTGTTACACGACAGCTATTAGAGATGTGAGTAGAGTTAGTGGAAAATGTGACAGAAAAACATCTAAACTCCTGAACTAATGAAGCTCTCTTTATAATCTGTTAGTGTTTGAATGATATAATAATCCTGTTTGGGGTTAGTATGTAGTTATTATTACTATAATACCCTAAGAAACAATCATACATGCATTGATTTCACAAACTTTTTTTAAAAAATCACATCAGCATTGAAGTGAGAGAGACATCAAGAAAGAAACAATCAGGAAAATATTAATCAAAGAAATACAAGCTCATGGACCCAACTGAAATTATCTGTAGATTGTGATTTTTGATGCATCAAATTGCTTTTTTAGACTACTATTTTCCAGATCCCATATGTTTAGATTTTTAAATGCATTTTGAAATTTGGATTAACTGATCAGATTGAATCGTCCTTTGTACAGATGAGACAGATTTCAGTTGGGTTGAACGTCTGAAGTTTTCCACATCATGTGCCGTATGTGACGATACCTCTGAGGATGAACCCTGGCTCCCAAAGGAGTCTGATGATGATTTAAGAGGAGTGGAGGGTTTGCTGTTTGTAAGCCAAGGCTTATCATAATTGCGGGTTATGTGTTGTGGAGTCTGAGGAACGATGGCGAATCAAAAGAAACAGAAAACAAAAACAAAAACAGACATGGATTCACAAATCAAACACTATGAGAGACTAGAAATGTAAGAAACAACAAAAAAAGACATGATCAAATGATGACAAATGAAGAAATGGAGGCAGATAAATGAGGAAAATCATGGGGGGGGGGTGATCAATGTACAGTGTGACGGACGTCTCCCACACCAGAGTGGACCCTCTCACCTTGGTTGTCGTGGTTACCGCCTGGTGTGCAGGGACCGGGCAGCTCTGACTGGACATGGATCTGTTGGGAGAAGCTCCTCTGGACGACGGACGAGATCTACGGCCTCGGTAACGGAAACTCGCCATGACCTGAGTGGTTCCTTCTGGGAGGATGAACTTCTCTCGCAGCTCCATGTTGGTTCTTCCTTTAGCTGAGAAACAACACGTAAAATCAGCTTTGACACCTTAAAAGGACTTATTTTATTTACCCCAGTATGTTTCTATTGATGGGAGGCGTGCCAACACTTTATTTTCCGCTCAAAGTCTCCGATTTTGTAATAATTTCCTTTAAAGTTCCTGAAAAATAATCATGTCTTATAATATAAATTATGCTAAAACAATTGTAATGATGAGAAACTTTTCACACACAGTGGATTTTTTATTAACATTTTTTTGTGAGGAATCTTTAACCTGTTATTCTATTTACTTTTCGTAAGCTAACTAACGGTTATAAAGCAGAGTTTACAAAGTTGTTGTTTCATTACAGTCACTAATTTACATTACTTTATCCCTGTGCATCTTAAAAATTTTCCTGAATAAAAGAAAAATAGTTCAGAAAGTGGTCTATGGGAAAACTCCTCAGTCTTTCATGAGCTGAAGATTTAAAACTTAATTATTTTAGTTTTCAACAAACTTCCCAAAACTGTCTCTGGGAAACTTTTGTCAAATTATCAGGAAATTATTAGTCAAATACAGACCTGTGAAATAAAGTGTTTTGATGAAATGACTCTTATTTAAAATGAAAGAAAACAAACTCAAATGAAAGATGAGTTTTAAATCCTGATAAAATAAGAAGTGCTAATATCTCATGCAGTTTCACATTGTTGCCATACTGAACGACAGAAGCCCGTTTATATCTGCACAAGGGATGCACCGATCTAATCCTGAAAACTTGTACCAGTCTGATACAGATCTATGCAACCTAGTTCTATGCTCATCAGTTTGAAATATATCACACTGGTTTCACAAACAACTCTGACGGCAGCTTCAAAAATGTGCAAGTTCTTATCCAATGCTGAGGTTTACAGTCAAATTTTGATTCCTATTCCTGTTTGAGAGCAACTCGCCACACACTGAATGAAAAAAAACAGTCAGTTAAAAGTGTTTCTATTTAAATTTGGTTCACAAAGTTCGCAAAACCTGAAGTTACCTGAACACAATTCTCAGTCTTGTTCCCCTTGTCCTCTATATCAAGGATTAGGGAAAGCTAAATTAATCCTGGTATCAGAAAAGATCAGAATTGGGACTTGAAAAGTTGGATCGGTGCATCCCTAATCAACTTAATGTTCTTCACAAGCAATAAAGTTGCTTGAATCGCTTGAACCCAAGTTAATCAAACCAAAGTTCACCTTCACACTCAGACACCAGAGACGGCCCAAATCTTGGGGTTACAAACTTTCCAGGGAACCAATAAGAATCAGCACCAGATGTTAAAAGAAACATCATGCAGTTTCAATCAGCAGACTGGACTGTCACTCCAAAAAAAACTTGTTTCAGCTGTTTATATTATCAACTCCCTCATCAGCTTCTCTCATGTTTGATTTATTTATTTATTTACAGTCAACACGGTCAGCTCCTTTTCACCTTAAATGACTTTCTGAACGTTTGTTTGTTTGATTGTCAAGCAAACCTGGAAACTGCAAAAGAAGCTCTGCTGGCTTCATGCTGGGGGGAGAAAAAAAGAGCCACTGTGTCTCATCAGATCCAAAAGACAGCAGGTGTTGTGACTCGCACACAAACAACTTCATGCATGAACACCAGCTGTGACTGAGTGACGGATGACTGTGAGTGGAGTTTGGTTGATGTGGATGCCATTCACGATGAGTGCTCACACACACACACACAGAGGTACAGAAGGAAACACCGGCACCAACACAAGCAGCTCACACACGCTCGACTGTGCAGACACACATACCACTGGTGGGTTCATGGAGCAAGGTGAGAAAGTGTGAGATTTGCCAACCTATGGGAGACTGAGTTATCGAAGAGTTTGACTCCGAGCGCAACATTTTGCTCCCGTGGTGATGAACTAGAAGGAATGAGTTCATGTTGAGCAGGAAGGATTGCAAGAAGAAAACAGAAATTAATCATTAATACAGACGAAAGCAGAAACATGTCGAGTACACAGATGTTGGGGGGATGTTTTCAACATGTGGAGGAGGAAGATCTCTGGTCAATTTAAGTTGCTGTACTCGTATAAATTCTAAAAACCTGCTGATAAAGAAATACATTTATCTCTACTGGGAAATGACTAAATGCAAGAATACACTGGTGCCAAAAAGTTTAGATGAATGAAAACACAAAATCCTTTCTGTCACTCATGGTTAGAGGTTGGGTGAAGACATTTATTAACAAACAACTGTGTTTACTCTTTTTAAATCATAATGACAACAGAAACTTCAAAAATGACCCTGTTCATTTTTTATACACACACTGATTACAAGCAAATAGATCACAGGTGAGGATGGTTACCTTTAGTAGACATTCAAACACATTTGTGTTAACTTTTGTGCATTTATCAAGACAAAACCACCAGAGTTGTGTAAACTTCTTAACAGGGTCATTTTTGAAGTTTCTGTTGTCATTATGAGTTTAAAAGAGTAAACTTTTTTTTCAATAAATGTCTTCACCCAACCACTAACCATGAGTGACAGAAAGGATTTTGTGTTATCATTCATATTTTCTGAGAAAAGGCCAAAAAATCAGAAATTCTGCTGGGGGGTGTAAACTTTTGGGCACAACTGTATTTTCTGACAGGACTCCAAAAACAAAAGGTCCCTTAAAAAAAAGTGGGTTTTTTAGACTCATATTCAATCAGGAGAGTGATCTTTAAAGCTCTCTAAAGCCGTGTATTGATGTGGAAATGACCAAACAATAATCATTTCACTGTCAGCTTCTTTGAAAACTACTGCAAATCTTCAAGTGTTTCATTTTTCACAGAGAAAAGGATTATCTGACTTCGACCTCGAACACTGCTTGTGATTTTAAACCAACAACTAGAAGAGAAAAAGAGAAGGATCCAGATTTCTGGGTGAGTCAAAGCTGCTTCGATGTTTCTCCCGTTGAACTGTTGAACTCACCTCGACAGGGATCATTCTTTACCAGGAACTCATCCAGAGCCATCCAGCCTCCTCCCACCCGCACCATCACAGTGCTGCGCAAGATCCGTACCAGACGGAGCTGCTGAGAGTCTCCAAACTACAGCGAGGAGGAAGGAAAACAGAGAGAAGACGTGTGAAAACCCCAAACTGAGTCTGAGCACTGGGAGCTGTGCAACACTGGAAACCAGACGCTTTGGAGAAATGATTCTTTTAATCTTCATTTAGTGCTGAATCAAACAGCTTTAATCAGAATACACAGTGACATTTTTTATTCTTTGTGTCGAATTTGGAACTGATTTCTTTTACGTGTTGCACATTTTGAAAAATAAAGAAGAAATCATAACCCAAAAAAAAATCAGTTTTCTTTCTCAAAGACATAAATTACACAAACAATCCATCCAACTGGTTTTCTCCTGTAAGTGTGTTCAGAACAATAAAACTATTATCACACATACTGTAATATTTTGATAGTGAGGTTGTGCTAAGTAAACAAACCATGTTGAGCTGTTCGGTGTGTCAGAATAAATTGCATGTATTGGTTCATTACAGGTAGATTATGAGCAACTTTTGTCTAATTTTCTGTAAATGGAAGCAGAGAAAAAAAGAATTTTAACAGTTAAAAAAGGGAAATCAACACTCAATAAAAGTGAATGATTTTAAAGCTACTTTAAGGAATTTTCTGCTGCTGGTTTTGGCACCCCTGTTTGAACAGATATGAGAAGTGTTTTCTGATTATAAATCTCATTCTACAATCTTTTAGGGTCAATTTTATATAAGAGGCTCTTTTTTTGTATGATTTTAATAATTTTCCAACTTGTTATGTCTCATTGAGGTCACAGGCACTAAAAATTAGGGGTGGGTCAGTACTTATGCCCGGTTTCTGTATCTGGCCAATACTAGACTTATTTCAATTAATTCAGTTGCCACTGATACTCAAGGCAAAAAAATCTTATGATTGGACAGTTGAACAGCTTAGATATTAAAGCTTTGTTCTAATTTCATGCTTAAATTTTGCACCTTTGAATAAAACTCTGAGAGTTAAAAGTTAAACTGTTTCATTTTGCACATTAGTTAATTTTAAAATAATAATAATGATAATAATTCATTTTATTTAAAGGCGCCTTTCAGGTCACCTAAGGACGCCGCACAGAACAGGTTTAAAAACACACTCCAAATTCAAAATTTAAAAGTTTAAAAGAAATACAGCGTTTAAAAACAGTCATAGTGAGTAAACTTGGCGGAAATAATCCTAAAACTCTTTGAGTTGTTACTATTATTTAGTATTTTCTCATTTATTATGAACGAACCACAAACCCAGAGAGAGTTGTTTGTGTTTTACTTTGGACTTAATTTCAGGGGGACTGTGCTGCTTCAAAATAATTTGTCATTATGTTAAATGAAATTTTATGTATAAAAAGTATTAGTGGTATCAAGAGTATTTGTACTTGTACTGGTCTGAAAAAAGTGGTATTTAACTTCCCCACTGAAAATGACATTGAATAAAGTCCCATTTGGATTTGTGGGTCATAAAAAAACCTGGATCTGTTTTAAAAACCACTTAAAAAGAGCAACACATACTTGTGTGATTTGATTTATTCATAATTGGTCCTTAAAAAACAGTCAATAAGACTCATATCTAGGGGTGTGAAGCAAATTGAATTTGAGCTCCTGAGTGTTATTATAGGTGGAATACTTGAAACAGCATTTATCTCTTCAGATTTTTTTATTATTGTTAATTGTGGTTTAAGGTAATGATGTCTGATTTTATTAAGACTGTGTTTTTTCAGATTTGTTTCCTGCATTTTTTATCCTGAGGAGAAAAAAAAAGACTGAAGGTACATTTTTATACCACCAGGGGGCACTGGTGTGTATAATAATGTGCCTTCAGCTCACCACCACACACACACATACAAACACTAAACAGAAGTACACTGAGCACGTCATGGATGTGAATGTGTGTGAGATTATGAAGTGACAGGTGGCAGAAGTCGGCCAGTTGGATGTGACCACGAGCATTAGCACAGAAACACAAACACGAGACGATCGCAGCCGCATGCTTTCTGTCCAGAAACGATTTGACATCATGAATCAGGCGGACAAACAGGAATCTCCTGCACGTTGTTGCACGTTCTACGACTACGACTCAGGATGCATTCACACTGATGCAGATCCAATGCAGCTAACTCTTATGACACACTGAGAACAACATGAGGAATGGTTCAGATCGGTTCTGTCTAATCCACCACGGTGGGACACGCAGACATGACCAAACACTGATGACCCTCCACTAAGTGTCGTATCATCTCATGAGATCTCCTCAGCTGTAATCTGTCTCTTCATGATTCTCAGAATGATTTAATGCCTTGGTGAATTTAGTGATCAGATACATTAAAGGTGATGATGATCTGGAGGAAAGAGGCACAAGACACATCTTAAGAATATCCATTTACCAGAATACAGCTTTCCAAAACGGCAACGTGTAGGTGGGGGGTTAGATTTTGATTTTCCCTGTTTGCTATTGTCTCATCGCCGATTAAGGAGTCATGTAAGCAGTGAACCAGACCAAACTGTCGAAAGATTTAAATTATTTCAATTCAATGTTGTGTGACACAGCAAAACAAGCTCCTTAACAAAGCAACACTAAAGCTCTTATCCCCTCTAAGCAACACCTCCCACTCTTAACCTTACTCCAACAGGAAAGCATGAGGCAGATGAGCCCAGAACTGCAACATGCAAACTGTCAAGACATTTGAAGTCAGCAGGTAAAATGAAAAGCATTGACATTGTTAAGGTTAAAGAATAAATTAATGAGCTGTTACTCTAATATAAGTCAGCCAATGTTAGAGTAAACCATTCCCATGGGACTGAAACCAAAGGCAAGCACACAGAAAGCAGCTTTTCCAGCCCAGCAGATGAATTTTATGCTGTGGACTGATAAAAATATGAGCTGAAATGGTTTAGGCATTTTTATACCTTATCCTCTGAAACTCAAAAGCAGATTCTAAACTCCTCTAATGATCACCTGGATTGTCTTATTTTGTCATATTTGGCACCAGAGGAATCTAAAATAAGCAGGAGTTACATAAAACGTAAAACACATGGTCTTTGATTTTTTTTATATCTTACCCTTAAAGATTAAATCCAAAGCTATGAAGTTACCTCAGGCCAATGTTCCTTATGTTTTAAATCATATGGCTGTACATTTTATTTCTACTTCTGAGTTTCAGTCTTTGAACATCAGCCAGGAATCTGAGCAGAGTGTTAAACTGAAGGCAAACATGAGAAATGAGCAGCACAGAGGGTTCAAAGCAGAGGAGGACTTTCACATGTACCTGGTTTCCAAGGTAGAACTGGTGATGTGAAGAAACAATAGAAAATGTAGAGTTAGACTTTTTAAAGAGGCATTTAAAACATTCAAAACATCTAATTTACTGTATAATTCAACTCTCTTACCCGGTATTTGTTGGCACCGATTTGCTCCACTTGGAATCGTTTTGGACATTTGCATTTAGCTACTTGACGTGTCACCTGCAAACAGAAAACATTTTATTGAACCACAGCTCTAAAACTAGTTTAAAGGTTTAAATCTCTGACTTTTTGTTACCTCATCTTCAATTTTGTCAGCATCAGTCAGCGGTTTGTAGGCGTCCTTGTTGGGATGGAGAGCCGCCACAAACTCGTAGTAGTCGATGTAGCCGTCTCCGTCTCGGTCAAAAATGTCGGCCACGGCGCTCATTTCCAAGCGGCTTGTAGGAAACTCTGTGAAATGTGAGAAAAAGAGTGAATAGATTATTTAAAGTCTCAGCTACTTTGCTACTTTTCTACTCTGTCTCCTAAATAATATGTAGTCTTAAATCTAAGCATTCAAATGAATCACGAGGTAAACAAGCTTCAAAAAAGGTGTAGAGGTAATATCTTAAGGCGAGTCTATTCCTGCATTTATTCATGAAAATCCTGCTCAGTTTGCTTTTCATTGGTGCTGATAGAATTTAAAATGATCTGTATGCAGTTTGATCATCAACATCACATTTGTACATTTTGGGTGCTTTGGAGTTCTTATTTTCTGTTTCGTTGCTGTACTTTAGTTTTTCTTACAAATATTGTATAACACTTTAAAATTATGTTACCATCACAAGATTATGTAACGTATTTAGGAAGTTTTTCCTTGCCACTGTAACTTGCTAAAAGCTGCTGCAAAGTGCTACTCATGGTGGATTAAGATGAGATAAGGTTCCTTATCCTGTCTTGATGTTGGGTCTCTGTTAAAAAAGTAAAATAATAAAATAATTTAACATTAACAGGTATCAATGTGCTAGTGTTTTGCAAAGTGCCTTGAGATAACGTTTGTTATGACTTGGCGCTATATAAATAAAGATTGATTGATTGATTTGTTAGGGCTGAACAATTTGCAAAATTTATTTAATTGAGATTATTTTCCCCTATTTTTAGGTTCCCCAGCGTATGTGTTTATATATTGATATCAATTGCTGTATCAAAGGGGATAATAGATATGTTTTTTAAAATTATTATTATCATTTTGAATAAGAAAAACAAAGAAAAAAAGGTTCTCTGTTTGCAGAAACAGGTGCATCTCAAAAATTAGATTATCATGAAAAAATGTGTTATTTTTGGTCATGCATTTCAGAAAATGAACCCAGATATTTTAAGGATTCATTAAACATATAATAAATTATTTCAAGCTTTAATCTCTTGAAATGTTGATGATTATGACTTACATATGTTGAAAACCTAAAATCAGCAACTCAGAAAATAAGAATATTACATTAGATCACTTAAATAAAGGGATATTTTAAACAGAAATGTTCGGCCTCTGAAAATTTTGCTACTTTCTGACCATTTTCCAAAGTTTTTTTTCCTAATTTTTGCTATTTTTTGACCATTTTCTACCACCTGAAACTTATTGCTGTTTCTGTTTTTGCCACTTGTCACCTACTGATTATTTCTTTTACAAAGGTAGTTTTCAAGAGTTTGCCTCTTTGGTTGAGTAACACTGGTGAAGAGCGTAAAATATCTACTGCTAAATTATTTATCTGGTATTTTGACACTTTTGAGGTCAAAGAAATGTTGCAATGACAGACCATGTTGCAATTTAATCCAATTTGCGATTCATTACCCAAACCTAGAATTTGTATGTTTTGATCTGATCATCTCTTACTGGAGGAGAGGATTCCCTCTATGAACTCCTGTCGGGTCACTTTGCCATCCTGATCTTTGTCGATGCGGCGGAAGAAGTCCATGACACGAGACTTCTTATGGTTCATCCAGCGCATGTAACGTTTCCGCCACACATCGAAGTCAAAGTTGGCGAATTCCTTCAGCTGAACACAGAAAAGAAGTCGCATGAACAACCAGGAACAGTTGAAATCTATGAAGATAAAGAAACCTGACAGCTTGGTTACCTCCTCCAGTCTGTCTAAAGCATCGTTCAGTTTCCTGCGTCTATCCAACGCCAGCAGCCACACGTGCTGCCACTTAGTGACCAGCAGGTTCACGCGGGGGTTCTTGGTCTCGATGGGCGCCTGAGTTGCTGACGTATACATGGTTTGTGTGGGAGAGCGTTTTCCTGTTGGTGAAACATAAAAAGAAGCAGAGAAGATCATGAGTGACTTCATCCCAGGTGTGAAAACGGACACTGTGAGGATGTTGATTCACCCTGCAGTGACTCAGCACAGCCAGATGGCTCAGGTCACGCTCTGCTCAGGGTTTTATGTGCTACATACTTCCAGCTCTTCCTTTGCCCAGGACAGGGATCTGAGACTGGATTTGAGGCTCTGGGGCGGCTTTCCTTTTGTGTGTCTTTGTGATTTTGTCAACATCTGGCTGCTTCCTGGTCATTTCCTCCATGAAAGCCTGCGGGGAGGAAGAAAAAGTGTGCCATCAGCATGTTATCCAAACGTCTGCACCACAATGGAGTCATCAGCTGTTTTCCTTCACCTGGTGCTCCTCTATCAGGCCTTTGACCTCCTCTATCTCCTGCGGCAGCGTCTCCTTGTCCTTGTTGTTTAGGTTTGTCTCAGCCCACTGCAGCCATGACAGCAGGTTTTCCAGCAGCTCCTGAGTGGCCAACAGCTCCGTGAGCGCCGTGGCCAGTCTCTGTTGGTGCTGTCTGGCCCACGCCTGCACCTGGAACAGGGACATTACAGCACAAATTACAACCGACTCCCTCACACACCACAATGATTGGTGCAAAAAAATAAAAACCAGAGACACAGCGGAAGTGTATCTGCTGGCAGGAGTGTCTAAATGTGTAACCAGTGGATATGACAGAGCAGACAGGCATGCATGCAGATACGCAGCTGTGAACTGACCTCTTCAAACCGAGCCTTAATGATGGTGTTCCAGTGTTTAATGGTCGTGATAGAGTCTGGATGGCAGATGCTCAGAATAGCCTCCCCCATACTGGCAGCTTTATTTAGAGCCACTCGCTTTTCCTCCAGTTTCTTCATGAACTCCTAAAAATAAAACGAATGGAAGAGATTTCGGTCACATCTGGACTTTTGAATCATAGATTTTGTGCACATTATTCTGAGGGAAGCAGAGTGAAGCAGTTCAATCCTGTCTTTGCTGATCTTTCCTCGATCCTTTTGCTGCCCTTTCTTTCAATATTCAAGAAGGTTTTTAAACATTTCCATTGCTTGCCTTGTGTTGTTCGATAAGCGCCTGCAGAGCCTCCTCGTCGTCCGGCAGGCTGCCATGGAAGCGCAGACTCTGCTCAGCCTCGGCCAGCCACTCCAGTAGGATATGAACCGTAGAGTGAAACTCCTCAGCCTGAAACCAGAGGACGCTCGTCAGTCAAAGTCTCTGAGTGACTCCATCTTTAATCTTAAACCAAACCAGCTCCTCTGCTGTACCTGACACAGAGCCTGCTCCAGTCGAGCCTGTTTGGACACCGAGAGGTTGCAAACCGTCTCCCAGCGTGTGCCCAGCTCCTGCATCTGAACTTTGACCCAGGACGAGTCGTCGTTGCTGCTCTCGATCAGATCCCGGGCTGATCTCTTCAAGGCCTGAACGCTTACGGTTCGTTTCCCCAACTCCTTCTGGAAAACCTGCAGCAGAGAATCAAAGAGAATTTTTGTACTGGTTCTTGAATGTTGCTTCTGTGCTGAGGCTTGTTCCCAAACTAGGCCCCAAATCCAGGGCCTCGTCTGGTACCATGTTTTTTTTCTCCTCTCTTATCCTAGTGTTATCCATGATTCCATCTAATGAAACGGAGCGCTAAAGGGAAAGTGAACTACGGGTTCTCCCACTCCTGTCCTCCCCCATGTTATTTGTCTCTGTCTCTTTTATGTGTCTTGGATGGGATGTAACTAAAAGGAAATCTTATGTACTGAAACATGTACACTCGTCGTAAATAAATGATTCTGGTTCTGAAAAATCAAATGGGTGATGTTGCTATTATCCCATCTTCAAAATGTATTTTCCACTGGTTTATAAAAGCCCCTGGTTCTAATGTGATATCACTGCCAATAATGGTTGTAGGGTGATCAAACTTCCACAATAACAGAAGAACTTTACAAATAACATGAGACAGCATCAGTGCAAATTTCCAGTAAAACAAGGTTACTTTTGTTAAGGTAAAACTAAATGCCTGAAATGCTCATCTCTACAATATTGTAATATCTTGTATTTGTTTTGATTCGTTCATTTACCTTGTGGTTGTCGATCAGGTTGAGAACCAGGTCTATGTCTCCGTGTACGGGCTGGTCCTCAGCCAGCTGAGGCTCCACTCTGTACAACCAGTCGATCAGAGCCTGCAGAGCGTCTGTGAACTGACCCGAGAACAGCAGAGCCTCCTCCAGCTTGTTTTGCCTTCAGGAGAGAAAAATTAATTCATTTTTCCTGCTTCTTTAGATTTATTATGCATCTACTTTGCTTCAAATTTTCTCCCTACGTCTGTGATTAAAAAAGAAATAAAGCAGATATAGATGTAAAGCAACTTGTCATTAAACCCAGATTAAGATCGTGTGGAGCGATGTAATCTTACCTCTCCACTGATTTTCCACAAACAGTGTCCCATTTGTCCCTGAGCTCGCTCAGCATGTCGTCCAGCTTCTGATTATCGTCCTGGAGGGAGGTTTTATCCTTCAGAGCGCGTCCTGTTCGAGCCGTGGTGTCGTACACCGAGTGTTTGCTGCCCAGAGCTTTTTGGAACTCCTGAGGATGAGAAACGACGTCATTAAGAGTAAGAAAACTAAACCTACACTTAACAGAAGCTGCATCTATACGTTAGTGTTACTGCTGGCATGTCAGACTTTATCTTAATTCTTAATCTGTGTGTGTTATGGGATTAAGAAGACAGTATTCTGTCAGGGACACAAAGAAAGGGGTCAAAACTCAAAAGCCACAGCTACCAGGGGATTAAAAGTATCCAAAAGCAGGGTCACCCCTAATACACTTGGTCCAGCCTGGGATTATGATGGGATTAGTACAACATGCCGGCATAACATAACATAACATAACATGGGTGTGAGAGCAGGAGCCTATACAGGACTAATGCATCCTGCAGATACTGTGACTCCATAAACAGCTTTCACCGCAGAGTGTGTTCGAGCTGCCTCATAACTCCAGCTTGTAAAACCGTAGATTAGATGCAGACGAACTAAACTCTGCTTTCTTTAAATGTGTCTGCTTATTCTAACTGTCATTTTATTCCCAGTAATCTGAGATAAGACGATGATTTAGCCACCTTGTGCTGCGCCAACTGCGTCTTAATTTTGTCCGGATCGTTGGCGATTTCCACTTCGGAGTCCAGAGTCTTCTCCGATTCATCGAGCCACTCCATCAGTTTATTCCAGGTTTCATGGAACTAACGAAGGATGAAGAAACAAACACAGGGTGAGCGTTTTTGTAAAGGTATGATTTCATTTGATTTATTGCTGAGGTCTGCTCAATGTTTAGATGATCAGGTTTTCTGGGCCCTGTATGAAAACGCTGTAATAAGCTTCAGACTAAATATGAAACAGGCATGATATAAACTTTCCAGAGCTTTCCAGTGATAATAAAAAAGTCCTTAGAACAGAATAATGAGCCTGAACACACAGCACTCTACCTGCTTCGCTCTTTTCCTGGCGTCATCCAACACACGACCTCGCTCCACAGAACGCTGCACCAGCTTCTCCCAGCGGCCCTGCACGCTCAGCAGCAGGTTCTTGATCAGAACCACGTCCTGTTTCTGGCTGAAGTATTTCAAATGAGTGCCTGTCTTGTCCAGGTCGATGATGCGTTCCCGGTGGGAGTTCACCTCGGTCACAAACATCTGCAGAGAGATCGGACAAAGAGGAGAGGAGGTTTTGTATTTCAAAAGGAAACGACAGATGGCTTTTGAGCTGTCAGAGGAGGTGATGTGAAGTATATGATTAATGTGATGCTGTACTTTTTACTGAATGATGAAAGGAGGAAAAGTCATAGTAAGCAGAAAGTGCTTTTTTTTGGCTATTTTGATGCATTTTGTGACTTTTCAATGAGTTAAAAACTGCACCAGAAAGTGCATCAAGTGGACACAGTTTCTCATCTGAATCATGAAAAAATTAAATAAACTCTCAGAGGAAATACTGACAAGTTCTTCCACATATAAAGTACCTTTTTTGTAATATTTTGGAAATCTACATACTCATTATCTGTGTTAATTTCCACCATTTGGCTGGACTGGGGAGTGAGGGTTCTGTTTTTGTATGTTTTTGTGCTTAAATATACAACAAGGCTCCTACACATCCTTAAAAAGTCTCAAATTCATGTGTTTGAAACTAAGGCCTTAAAAGACTTAAATTCATTAAAATGCATATTCTGGTCTTAAATGAATTACTCAAAGGTCTTAAATTTGTCAGGGCAGGGTTTGTTAATGTTTTATTGTTTTTAATTTTTTGCAGGACTGTTCCAGAAGGAGATGTAGAGTGGACACTGTCTTAGAAGCTGCTGATATAAATTATGATCTGCATCCTAGCTGGGCAGATCTTGCACTTATACATACAGTTATTAACCATAGAGCACTGAGTATCACTTTATGTTCAATAAACAGACAAAAAGTAAACTTGAATGAGTCTCATTAAGTGACAAACGCTATGATTTGGTTGTAATACAGCAGGATCCCCCAACCATTGAGTATTTTTATGTTTTTGGTGTTGAATTTCATGCAAAGTGGCATTAAAAAGGTCTTAAAAAGTCTTAAATTTGACTTGGAAAGACAAAACAATTAAAAATGTAAACATTTGTAATGTCATTGGATTTTGTACTTTAAACATAACTGACAAAAAAAAAGTGCATCAGGAAGAAAACCCTTAAAAGCAACAATAAAACAAATGATATCTCCAGAGTTCGTCTACCTTATGCTCGTCGATCTGAAACATGATGGTCTCCAGCATGAGCGAGGCGGGAGAAACCATGTTCAGCGTCTGCTCGGCCTGAGTCAGCCAGTTGATGAAGTCCTGGAGAGAGTTGTGGAAATCCGTGGCCAGCATGAACGCCTCCTCCAGCTTCACCTGCAGACGAAACACGTCATCAGTCTCCTCCGCTCATTGATGGAAACAGAGAACTATTTATACCGACATCACACTTAACGATGCTGACAACAAGGCGCTCGGTTGCTACAACACGAGATAAAACAATTACACCTCAGCTGAGCCAAACATCGACCTCTGTCTAAAGAGAGGAAGTCAACATCTCCGGAGAGGGAATGATGAGCTTTTAATTGAATGAGAGAAACATCCACAGCGACTGCTTCGCTGAAAAACATCCCTCCTCGACGCTTTGTTGATGACATTACAGCTTTGATGAGTCATTATGTGTTTCTCTCATTTATTCAGGGTCATCCTGAGAGCCAAGCTAAATGTGGAGCTGTTGTTTAATAGTTTGCATTTTCTTTTGCTTGAAATAGAGTCCAGCAGACTGAAGAGGTGTCACATTGCTGCACAGAGTTTGGGCAGCAGCTGAGACTCAGTGCAGCTCTAAGATCCAGGAGACTTTAAATTCCCTGGATCGGGACCAAAGTAAATAGGAAGCTAAAGCAAACTGAGGCGCAGAGAGAGCAGCTCCATATCTGGAAGTGGAGCGAAAAAGGGGAGAGTTGGTTTCATGGCACCTGTAAGAAACGTCTTATTACATGACTGTGCTGCTCAACGCACGCTGCTTTTATGACTTGTTTTATTACAACTCTGTTAAATGTGACTGGTATGTTTTCTACGAGGATGTTTTTAATGGAGATTTCTGGGAGACATAGTGCACGTATTCACCATTGACTAGGTGCTTATTAACATGCATATAAGTAGCTTACAAGCCCCTAATTAGTATTTATTAAGCACACATTAACCCCTTATTAATTACTGTTTTTGTTTTACGAGGCCCTAATAACTTACTGGCTATTCACATCATTATTCAGCTACAACAATGAATTAATTTGTTGTCAATAAGTAATAATTAGGAGTTAATATATGGAAAAGTCTTAATTCATGGCGTAATGGGGAGTGGGGATCATTTAGTTCTGTTTTTTGGGGGGTTTTCTTTAGAAAGATTTAGTTTTGGACGTTGTTATTTCCTTTAGTTTCATGAGGAGTATTTTCTGTTGGTAATTATTGAATTGAGTTACTTATTAAATACAATTAACTGATCATTTTCTCCTGCCTTATTTTTCTTCAACCGTCTTTTCTTGGGTTTCAAAGTTTATTTGTTAGGCCTGTATACCCCTAGCTAACACCAGGTTGTAGCAAGTGGGGGCTCGTCCGGGATTTGTGTACCTAATATAAAGTGTTACCCTTTTTTCTTTGTTTTCAAATGTCGATGAGGAAAAAAAATGGAAAATGCTTAAAAGGAACAGGAATTATTGTGTAACAAACTCTAATATTAATTTATCTTCATTATTTATCCAACCCCCCCCCCCTTCGTGGAAACTTATGAGACAACTCCACTGTTGTTCCTCTCTGACTCAGACATCATCTCTCCTGCTGGGATCTACAGTGTAACCACATCCTATCAGATCCCCCCCTCCTTAAACCATTCATTACCAGCACCGGGATTAGAGGCTTACGACTACAGAGTCACGGCTCAAGTGTCCGTCGGCGATCACTCTCTCGAGGACTGAAAGCTCGATTCACTAAGTCGCCATCTCACCCCGGCTCTCACTACATACCTTCCTCTCATCGACCTTTCCTTTCACCGCCTCCCATTTGTCTTTAAGGTTGGCGAGGTCCTGCTCCATGTTGCTGTCTGGACCTTCGGGCGTGACGGCGAGCAGCTGCTGACCCTTGTTCATCAGCTCTTGGTACAGCTCCTCCTTCACCTCGAAGGCAGAACACAACTCCTGGAAAAGATGAGCACAGTGACACGAGATGAGTGATGAGTTCATAAAAACAGACTGGATTACAGCTTTGCTTATTTCTGGACGACAGTGTGAGAGTTTTGAGTCGCTCTTACTTCAAACTGAATTTACCTCCAGGTATTGAATTAGAGATAGTAGAGATAGTGAGCGACATGAAACCAATGAAGGAGATCTTCTGCTTTATCATACCAACATACTTCAGCAATGTCCAACCTTAGGTCTGAGATCCATTTTCATACGACTCAAGCTTCCATCTTACAATTTATGAAATATGACACTGATACTAGTTAGAGACAGATCAATGTGGGTTTTTTCAGGAATAATACTGATACTGATTATTAGTCGTCAAGAAGGTCAAAGTCCAATGTTTGGAGCTGATATTCATTTGCAGTAAAGGTGAAAATACTGGTACAGTTTACTTTGTTTGGATGCCTTGAAGCATGTGTGTATTATTTCTTTTAAAATTAAGAGTAAACTTAAGCAAATTAATAGCTCTCTATTGTTTCCTGTAACTAAAGTTTAACTTAATTTCAGCTCAGGTTGATAATCTGCTGATCCCTATATCCCTAAACTAGCCACATTCTTAACTGTGTGTACATTTGCGTTTTCTGTCAAAGTATATCTCGTGAAGTCTCAATAAACTACATCTGGACTGTGCACAGGCTGCTTGTTTAAAACTAAAGCTTTGCACATTCTGCAGAACCTCAATCACTCTTTCAGCTGATGTCTTTAAATGAATGTTTTTATCAGGATGTGAAAATGTAAGAGTTCAAAAAACACATCAGAGGACACAAGACCCGATTAAAGTTGAGTTGAAATGGTGCAGAAAGGGTAAAAATTCAAGGAGAAATCAGAATTATTTAGGGTTAAATGTTGTTTGCAGGTCAAAATACTCTAATTATGACAAACAATCCTGATAAAATCCAGATCCTGATCCCACCATGAAGACATTCTGACATATTTTGCCCATATCACCTCCTCATGGAAAACATTGTCCCTGCACAGAAGCAGTTTGCTGATATTTACTCATGAGTGGAAGAAGCAGTGATACACAAAATTAAGTCAAGATCCAGAGCTGTCTTTAAAATACTTGCAAGATAATTTAAGCCATTAATTATTTTCTGTGCTGAGAAATTTCAACCGCCTCTCTTTGCTCACATGTTAAATTACGTTGAAGCCTTTTGGGTGTTTTTTCTCTTTATGCTCATATTTGTTTTGGATGTTTTGCATACAGAAATGAACAATTTCTTCACTCTTCTTCACTTTCTCCTCTCACAGTTGTTCTTTTTCTCTCTTTACACTTTTCTTCTTTGTTTAAATTCATTCCAGTAAAAAAAAAAAAAAAGTGAATGTACTGTCTGCAGTTACTGAAGTGCATGTGATAAATTTGACAGTGCATTCTGTGTTTGTCCAAATTTAATCCTAAAATGGTGAAAGAATGAGCCAAGAGAGGCCTGCTGAAACTGTTCCCACAAACAGTATAAAGTTACTCATCTGATAAAAAGTTATTTCTGTCAACAAGTCCCATTGTTTACGCTCGATACTGATGCTTCTTTTGGGGGAGAGTTTACTGCGAGTTCCTCCATTAGAGAGGAAGAAGACAAAGAAGGTAAACATTCCTAAATTCATTACAGCCCGACACGGCTGAATCGATTCGAAAGGCTTTAAAGTTTCTTTTCTCTCTCCCTGCGGGGGGATACAAGTTGTGTATTTTGCAGTGTCATTTAATTTTCACACTTTAGATAAAACACAGAAAAGACGTGGTCGTCTCCTTACGAGGCTGCCATCTGTATACAGCCTTTCATATTGTTAAACACATACCAGATGGGCGTTAAGCTGCTCCCGGGCCGTGTCTGGTAAGCCTCCCACAGCCTTTGATGCCAACAGCTGACGTTCTGTGTCTTTCAGCCATTGCTGCATATCTTCTATCTCACCATGGAAACCTTGGGCCTACAACACAATACAACCTGAGTCAGGACAAAAGGTGTCACAAACGCACATTGTTCACGACCTGTGGCTCAGAGAGGAGGATGACTGAGTTATTAATTCTGTGGATTCATTTACTTCTCTCTCAAATTGAATGAATGGAGTCAGATTCATGTATTACTTTCAGCTAAACAACCTTCAAAAGAGTTGTTTTTATCTCAAACTTAAATGTGAAGTTCATAAAAGTAATCTGGGAGTAAAGTAGTCTCCTGTGAAAGCTGTTTGTTGTGTTTTTTGGCACATTTCTCTCATAAATGCTTCACATTCTCGTGTTTTAGACCAAGGACAGAAACTTCTCAGACATTTCCTGAGTAAAAACTTTGCAGGAAGTGAAAACTCTTAATAAAGCACGGAGGAAACCCGACACAACATTCCTGCTCTCTGGGGAGGAAAGGATCAACATGTCTCGTAAAAGAAAAATAATTATAGTCGTCCTCTGATGAGAATAATCCTCGTACCTGAAGTAAAGCACTCTCCAGCTGCTGCTTCCTCTGCGTCGTCTTCTCCAGGATGGCTTTCCACCTCTGGTTCAGGTTTTCTAGTTTGCTCTGAAGGCTGGAGGCTTCCTCTCCTGCGCTGGACTCCACCAGGTCGTTACCGGCCTTGTTGACCGTTTCGACCGTCGCCTTGTGCGCCAGAACATCATTTTGAAGAACCTATAGGATGAAACAGACAGAAAATATAAAGATATGAGAAAGGGAAAAGAAATCTGCAGATCTTAGGTTTCAAAACCTGGTGAAACTTTTTCGTACATGATGTTTGGCGAGCTCGATCTCGATGGCTTTGGGGTCTCCTCCAGCCTTTCTTTGCTCGTTCAGAAGCTCCTCTGTGTGGCTCATCCAGGCCAGCAGCTCATCCAGTGCATGCTGGAACTGGCCCAGAGCCAAGAGGCCTCCCTCCAGTTTGTGCTGGATTAATAACAGATTAAACCGTTAGTTATTGCTCTTGACCCGTTTCCGACACAACACATTCCACAGCATGTTGGACCCATTGTTTAGGAGGTTTTCTCATCCATGAGCACTTCTCTCAGTGAACATTCATGCTTTTTAAAAGCACAAAACTACGTCTCTCTCTTTTCTGACCTGTCTGCTGATGATCTTCTCATCCAGGTTATCCCAAAGCATCTTGAGCTCCGACATGGGCTCCTGAATAGCCGAGCGATCAGCCTCCTCCGCCACCTTCTTCAGCAGGAGGCCGGCCTGGTGGTTCAGGCGCTCCATCTCAATCTGCAGCTGGTATGCCTCTCCTTTGAACTCCTGAAGCATTCAGTGATACACCCAGTCAGTCAACAGGAGCACAAAGCTTTGTGGACAATACACCTGAGTCTACTAGCTGTGCTTTTTTTCTGCACCCGAGTTTTTCTCAGAGGGCATCAAAGAGCCTGAATCCTTCAATCTGAAAGAGCTTTTGTTCCTGTTGAACAGGTTTAGAGGGGGAGGTAGTCAGCATAAACACAGCTGGTTGATATTGTGCACAAAAAAAAAACACTTTATAACTACGCCACAGTGTGTTTTCAGCATGTAAGGATTAGGATAGAAACATAAATACAAACTGTACCTTAAGCTCCACCATCTGCTGCTTCACAGTTTCCAGGTCTGTGCCCACAGGTGACATTGAATCCAGTTTGCTCTCAAGAATATCCACCCAGTCAAACATACCCTGCAAACAAGGTGGAAACCATTGTTACGGAGACAACAACGCTTCGTTCACAGGGGGTCATGTTTCATTTAGTGTCACCGTAACTTCTGACTCTTTCAACAGGAAACTAAGATCTTCAACAAGTCTCAATGAGAGCAGGGAAGTTTGTTTTTATCCCCAGAAAACAAAGAGTCTGAGTATGAGCCAAAAATAGCACAGCCCTGCGGTTGGTGTTTATTGTTTCTAAATTAATAGTTCTCCAATAAAACGCTGCATCACTTGACTCCAGAGTCATAAAAACAGAAAAGTGGAGTAATCTGCGGTTTCTCCTGCAACTCCTTAAACAGGCGAGTTCAACATATGTTTGAGTCTCAGTGAAACAGTTTTTTTTTCTTTCAGGGGCTTCACATGAAAAATATTAGGAAAAAGAGCCTTTGTACTTTCTATTCATTCTTTCCTAATTCTGAAATGCAAATCAGAAAAAAGTCATTTTTCTTTTTTCAAAGTATAAAGCAGATTTTAGAATAAACTAACAAACCAGCGAGCAATGTGACATTAAAACTAGATTCTGAGTTGTTTTTCATTTATATTCTCAGATAAACACAAAGATTCCAATATCTGTGTTAATCCAAAGTGCAAAAGTGCAGGGATTTTTGGATTATTAGGGCTGAAATACACCAGATGCGTCTACAGTCCGGCTCTGCTCCTGCTTGTTCAAAAGCGTAAAAATGCAAAATGGAAAGAGAGAAATTTAAGACCTTTACCTGGGAAAACTCAAATTTGAGACAAAAAAGGGCATTAAATAGAAAAAAATTGCCCTAAATCTGTTTTTTTTGATTTGCGTTTCAGAATTAATGGAAGCTTCACAGACCAAAAAGGATCACCACGATAAAAAAGTGATGGATAAAGTTGCAAGGGACAATCAAGGAAGACAAATAAATGTCTGAGTAACAAGCCAAATCGATCTTGATTGATTTTGTTTGAAGTATTATTTCACTTTATACTTTTTCAAATCCACACATTGAGTCTTTTTAGTACCTGTAGTCCGTCCTGAAACTGCACGGCAGCCTGCATGGCTTCCTCCAGTCTTTCAACTCTCTCTTTCCACGTTTTGTTGAGATTTTCCCACGCTGAGTTCACCTGAAAGGAATCACAAAATTACTTCAAAAGCAACTCTCTGCATCTCACGTCTTTGTAGAGACAGTTTTCGGTGTGATCTTCTACCTCGTCAAGGCTTTTCTTTATTACAGGTTTATCCGGTTCTCCACAGGCGGTCATCAGCTCGGCTCCCTGGTTCTGGACCACTTCGAGTTCCTCCTGCAGCCCGTCGATCTCTTCTTTAAATCCCTGTAGGAGTGAAAAGCACTGTTTTAAGATTTCTTCACACTAAGTTGAATACTTGTGTGACTTCTGGGTGATTTCTTTTTTTACCTCAACAGTCTCCTGTTGTTGTTTGACGACCGAGGGATCGACACCAGGCTCCTCCAGCTCTCGCAGCAGGTCCTGACTGTCTTTGATGGTGACGATCAGAGCGCAATGGTCGCACCAGAACTTGTCGGCCAGGTCCATCACATCCAGCAGCTTTGCCTCCCGCTCCTCCAGTAAAGCCTGGATGTCACTCCAGAGGAAAACCATCTGGTCCAGTTTGTCTTGAACAGCTTGTGTGATAATAACAAAGAAGGCACAATAAGTCAGATATGGAATATGTGCAGAAGGTGACGGATCTCAGCATGTGTTCATCAGCTGTGTGTGTGTGTGTTAGAGAACATCTCGTTTATTCACATTCGCAGATGTTTAATGAGGCTTTCAGACTTGGTTTCTCACTAAAAAAAGAATGGCATTTCCAATAAACTACACCTGGAGGAACTTTTGCTCAGTCTGAACAGGAATTCATCCAAACCTCATGGGTTCAGGTGCATGTTATGATGCATTTTTTCCCACTTTTTTGTGCCATAAAGTCAAAAATAACTCAAAAGCCTGAGTTGTAACTTACCTTTTGCAGAGATGTCCTTATCTGCACCCTCAGACCGAGCAATCATCTCCTCCCCTCGTTGCTTTAGTGTCTCGTAAGCCGGCTGCAGTTTCTCCAGATCCACAGAGATGGTTTTGTTTTCTGTGATCTGCTCTTTGATTTTATCCACCTCCACTGAGATGGAGGGAGGCTGACGTAGACGCTCGGCAATCCGTTCAAGAGACTCCAGCATTGGGTCAATTTTATCGTGGAACTGGTGGAGAACAAAGATATAGAGCTGTAGATTGATTTTGAAACTTGTGAGGGGTGTGAAAACGATGAATGAACACCTGCTCCTCACCTGTGTGGATTTGGAGATGGCTTCATCCAGAGTCGCAGCTCTCTGTGTGACATCAGCCTTCAGCTGCGTGTAAAGTTGATCTGCTGTTGTGTACTTCTCCCTGATTGGCTCTCCCTCCACCGGGCTGAGCTCCAGAAGCTGAGGCCCCGTCTTGTTCATCTTATCGATGTGAGGCTTGTGCTCTGCAATCAGCTCTCGCATTTGCTGGACAGAAAACGGAAAAAGGTGTAAGTTCATCTGAGAGTGAACGAACGTGATTATTGACCAATCCGTGTCCTTCTCACCCTGAGTTCTTCCTGCTGCTGCCTCAGAGCGTCGTGTTCGATGGCAGGGGGAGGAAGCTGATTGAAGGTGGTCAGCGTCTCCTGAAGCCACGGCCACATTTCCTCGTACGTTTCCCAGAATTGACTGGCAAGAGACTGAGCGCGCTCCAGCTGAAGACAGCGCTCAGAGTTCAGCTGGCTGACGGTACCGTACTTCTCCAAGAGAGTCTGTGTCTTTGCCTGGATGAAACAAAAAGAGCATTTAGCTCATCTGTTTACTCTCCAAGATTTTTGTTTAGATGGGGATTTAACTCATCTTTACCTCAGGTCTAGAGTGATTTTTATAACAAGACATTTAATAACCCCAAAAATACAACATGTCCAAGCAGTTGAAGTTGGAAACAGTGTTATTTTTATTCTTTCTAAATATAAAAGTTTTTATATTTTTTTTCTAAATTGCTACTTCCAATATCTATTTTAAGTCTTTATTATTAAAGTAATAATTATAATGGTAGCTGTAATGATAATAATAATAAAAATTATTGCTGCTGTTGTTGTCGTTATTATTGTTACAATTATAATTATCAATATAGATAATTCATTTTTTTTTTTTTTTCTCTACTTTATTCTATTTTATTATTTTATTCTTTTGTTGCATCTTTTGCACTTGGTATGTTTGTGAGGTGCTGTGACGTTGAAATTTCCCCCATTGGGGATCAATAAAGATTATTCTATTCTATTTTATTCTATTCTATGGGGTCTACGTTGGAGGAAATACTAGAAGACCATTTTCACATATTTCAGAATTGCTCCAAAATTCAATTTTATTAGGGGGAGATAACTGATTGCTCATTTTCTACAATCTACCTTGGGAATATTCCTTCCTACCTTTCAAATAAGGATAAGTATTTGCTAAAAAACATTTTAACAGCTAGTAAAAAGGCTGTAACACGGAAATGGCTGCAACCGACTCCTCCAACGAAGACTGACTGGATAGATGTCGTGACTCAAATTGAAAATATGGAAAGGCTGACTTATTCACTAAATCTAAGGACAAAAACATTTATTGGGAAACTATAACTCAAGAATGCATAAATGACCTGTTGTTTGTTTTTTCTTTCTTTTTTTAAAAACAAGGGGGGTAAAAAATCAATAAAAAAACAAGTATTAGAAATTTAAATAAATCATCTTTACCTTCAGGATCTCCTTCTCCTCTGAGTTTTTGCTGTTCATGATGGCTTTTCCTGTCTTCACGATATCATCCACAGCGTCTTTGTGCCTCATGATGTCCATGGAGAAGATCTACAAAACCAGAAGAGTGAGTTTAGCCGGATACTTCAAAATAAAACCACTGTGTTGACTGTACTCGGTTTGAATGGAGGCCTGTGTCTGTCCACACACACACACACATACACTCATTCTGACCTTCTGTGCTTGGAGCTGGGCTGTGGTTTGGTCCTGCTCCAGCCTGATCTCGCCCATCGAGAGCAACTTCCTCTCAGCGTCAGAGAGCCAGGAGAGTTCAGAGTCTGCAGCCTGTTCAAACTAGACACCAGAACAAACCTCAGCTGTTAAAAATGAAGTCATTTTATCCGAAGAAAAAAAGCTAATGTTTGTTCTGAAGCTTCTTACCTGCTGTGACTTGAGTATGTCAGCGTTGATCTGGTCCACCTGCTGGTTAATGGTGTCACACACGGCTCTGTACCGCTCGTTATCTTCGGTCACCAGCTTATCCAGACTCTCTCGCGTGTGCCAGGGGATCAGATCCAAGAGAGACGCACTCAGCTCGTTCACTTTATCCATCACTGGCTTTTTCTCTTTGGTCTCCTTCAGCAAGGCCTGAGAAGAAGTTCATGTCAGGAAACTTCAGCTTTCAAAACATCTTGGGGTATCTGTGTAAGACGTTCATTTTTATATCTTCTTACCTTCTGCCGGCTTTGTGCACGAACAAGCTGCTCGCCCACCGGCTCCTGATCAGCGAAGGCTCGTGTCTCGGCCTCCACGTTCTCCAGCCAGGAGTTCAGATCCTCGTGCGTGTCCTGCAGCTTTGAGGAGAGACTCAGAGCCTTCTCCAGCTTCTTTAAAACATTGTCACTCACGGAGATGATCTCAGCGTATTTGGTTTTGATACTATCCAGTTTGCCTTGGATGACAATCACTTCATCCCCTGAGACAGAGACGCAAAGAGAAGTTATTGGATTGAAGTTGTGTTTCCTCTATAGGATCAGGAAGTTCAATCTGCTGCTAGTTTGACAAAACTGGTGAAAAGTCAAATACTTCAGTCAGTTAAAACAGAGAACAGTTGTTTTTGTTTTTTTAACCCATTCACATTGTGCTTCATTATTTATCTACTGAATGTGAAATATTTCAATATTTTGGATAATATTTCTTTTTTTTTCTTGCTTTTTTGAAACTTGAAACAACTACTCCAGCTTTATAAAAGGCATCTAAATATGTTTTGTAACACTCTTAAAACCCAGCTTGGCACATCCTGAAGACAAAGTGGTTCATCTTATCTCATAATGGAACTTGACCTTTTGTGCAAGAAGTGTTTTCTCGTGAGAAACCTAATCCTGCTTTCTTGTAACAGTCACTCGATTTGATTTTCTGCAGTGAAAAATGTAAACAAAGGTCTGTCTGACACAAACCTGGAGGCAGTGGTTACGAGCATCGATGAATGCAGGGTAGAAAACATCACTTTTCTCGCCAGTTGTCTGCCTGTGTAACTGTTTAATTTAGATTTAACGACTCTGCAGCTTTTTTTTACTGAATTCCATGGATTTAATTAATTTTTCCAATTGATTTTAATCACATTTTTAATTCTTCTGTTATTCAATGTTATTTGTAATTGTGCTATAAAAAAGTTCAGTTGAGTTGTCTTCTTTCATTAATCACAGGATCAATATAGAGTCATTGGGTCAATACAGTATTTTCTTATTTTCTTAACCAGACAAAACTCCTCACTAGAGCCCAAACAACATCTAGTTAAACTGATAAGAACACGGGGTAAGAATGTGTCTTGGTTGTGCAAAATAACTTTCCAGAGTCTCTGGTGTAAGGAGGGTTAAGATCAGTCAAAAAAAGGCTGGTGATAAAAGTTGGGTCGGTATCTTTGTTTTTTAACATCTTGAAAAATCTGCGTCATCTCAAAGTTAAAGTATTTCTTAAAATAATCTTGAATTGGGAGTCTCCCAGAACTTTGAGAATCAGTTACAAGGCCACAGAGGGATTTTTTGGTTGATAATTTTTTTGTTTGGATCCTGACACCTGAACTGTGATTGGTTAAACAGTCGTAAAGTCAGACATGCCTGTTGTTCGTTTCAGAAGCCCCATCCCGCTTGAGATCGCCTGGGCAACATTCATCTTCCTCAACCCGATGTCACTTTGCAGCGCCTGGAGCAAAAATATAACTTTAGGCAGTCATTGAGCCTGACACAGAATTTTCCGCTGTAAACAATGCATGAAGCACAAATGACTATAATCAACTGAAAAATGATGGATGCAACTGAAATGAAAGGACAACATAATGCCCGGCCTGAGGAGGAGGAGTGTGTACCCGTTGTTCTGCCAGCTGCTTTTCAAGAACATTTATTTTGTAGTCCTCCACCGACACCTCGCTCAGCTTCATGTGGACCTCGCTGAGCCAGTTCATGAGGTCCACCTCGTCCTCTCCAAACAGCTGAGCGTTGGCCAGAGCCTGCTGCAGCATCTCCGCTTTCCTCCTGCAGCGCTCCTGCAGCTCGATGTAACCGGCCTGCGTGGAGTCCAGTTTGGACTGGACGAACTCCTTATCGTCCACTGAGCTCACAGTTTTGAGCATCTGACCCAGACTCACAGCCTGCAACAGGTCTTTACTGTGATTCATTATCTCCTCCTCTAAGGCCTGACCACGGGGGAGGGGGGAAAAAACCAAGGACACAAATGGAAAAACATGAAACAAAAACATGAAGTTGTGAAATAATGAAAGCACAAACTCAAAATGACGAGAGAAATGAATGAAACTGAATCAACTGAACAGAAATGGGTCATAAAATCAAACAACAAAACACATGACACGGATGTACGCCTCTGGATCTGACCTTGTGCTGAGAGATTTGATCTTCCAGCTTTGACGTCTCAGTGCCGGTGGGTTCGGAGTTTGCGAGTTGCTTCTCTGTCGCTGTGAGCCATGCACTCAGTGGCTCCAGGCTGTCATGGAACTGCTGAGTGACCACCAGGATGCTCTCCAGCTGCTTGTGCCTGAGACGTTCATAAAGACAATAAGAGGTTGAGTTTACCATAATGAGTCTTTTTTAGCTGTCAAATCAGTTTAAATCACTCAGCATTTATCTAAATGTCGCCAATTCACAACAAACGACTCTCTCTTATCTTGATGAGTCATGACTGCAGTTTGCAGCATAGTGCAAGTTGCATGGAAGAACTTCCTCTCAAAGGCAGAAACTTTGAGTAGATCAATGCACATGTTGAAGATACTTCTGATACCAGTTACCTTAGCTTTCTACCCTAAAGAAACAAAAAAAGACTGTTTTTATGTATGTATGTTGTCCAAAGCAAACCAATGCCTTAGCTGAAGCTTATTTACCACGAAAAAATTAGTACAGGGGAATGCACAGAGGGGGGGCAGTCAACCCCCTCCCTCCTACCTGTGGCCCAATTGTTGAAAAACACCCACCAAAGTTGTATATTGGGAGCCAAAACAAATGCTAAAATGCCCTCTTGGTTGACAAACCACACTAATTTGCTCCTTTAGTTGCTTAAACCATGATAAACTATCCTCCCGGGAGCTAAAAGATGTGCTCAAATGCACTTTTGGGAGCCAAAACACACATTAAAGTGCCCTTTTGGGGGACAAAATTTGCTTAAGTGCTCTTTCAGGAGCCAAAACAAATGCTTAAGTGCCCTCCTGCTTGGCCAACCACACTAATCTGCCCCTCTGGTTGATTAAATCATGATAAACTGCCCTCTCAGGAGCCAAAACATGAGCTAAAGCACCATCTTTGGAGCTGTATGTGCCCTTACCCTTCAAAATGTCTATTACCACTATTGTATTAGTATATTCTCATCTTACTCTGGGCAAAATTGTGTCTTTTTCAAAATATTCTATAAAGCTTACCAGGCGGGAATTTTATGAGGGGGAATTTTGATAAAAGCTGTCCATCTTTGGATAAAACTTTCCATTTTCCTCCCACTTGTTCTGAGGGCATTTCATGCATTAGATGTATAATATTACACTTGTTTACACAGACCTGTTTTCAGCTTTCTTCAGCAGAGCGTCCCACCTCTGCCCCAGGCACTCGATCTCTTTTGCAACCTTCTCCTTATCCACAGACTCGGCCAGCTCTGCAACCTTCCCTCCCTCTTTCTTTATCAGCTCCACTGTTGGCTTTCTGTCGTCCAGCAGTCTCTGTAAGAGCTGTCAGGGGCAAACAAAGGCAGAGAGTTATACGGCGCCGTCAACATGCTCTCGCTGCGAGCATCGCTTGGTGGTGAAAAACAGTAAATCTAACAGGCACAAATTAAGTGTCCAATAAACTCAAAGCTTTGTGGACCACACTCATGTTTAACAATAGGAGTCAGTTAAAGAAGATGGAGGGTGAAGTCATAACACGCTGTGGATTGTAAACAAAACTTTAACACCAGCTTACTTTCTGCTCTTGTATTTGAGCTTTAACGACTTTAAACTCCGCAGACGGAGGCTTCTGATTGGCCACCAGCTCTTCTGTGTCAGTCAACCAGCTAAGCAGGGACTCCAGAGCATCCTGGAACCTCCCACAATGCAGCAGGGCTTCGTGCAGCTGGGCTGAGCGCTCGGCGATCTGCAAACCACATGGTAAATATTGGTGTCATCTGTTTCAGGGCAAACCCAGACTGCACCCAGTAATTCATCAAAGAATAACACGGTAACAAACGTGAAGTGAGTGAGTCATGACTGAACCAACACGGCTGTTTTATTCTCTCTCAGGGAGGCAAAGTGGCGGCGTAAAACAAACCTTCTTGTTGAGAGTGTTCCACTTTGTGTTGACGTCCTCCAGGTCGTCCTCCAGCTTCTTGGTGCTCGAGCCTTTAGCAGCAGTTTGGATCAGACCCTGGCCCAGGGAGTTGATGTCTTGAAGCTGTGAGTTTAACGGATCGATTTCTTCTTTCTGGAAATCCTACAAGACAAAAAAGAACAACTTTGAGTATCAAGCATCTCACTTTTAACATTACACTTTCTCAGTCTTATATGCTGGTAGTCAGAAAAATGGTTCCAATCATAGAGAAAAGAGATTAAAATGATAGAAAATATTGAATAATTCTAAGGTTTCGCTCTTTGCCATAGTAGTTTTCCAAAAATCTTTAAACACACAAAGGCAACACTGAATCAAAAAAGATTGGGATTACATCCAAATACAGAAAAGACTGCCCTGGTGTTAGAAATCCAACATCTCTCTAACTGGTCATCAGCTCCTAGAAAAGCAGCACTAACAGTTTAAGCTCATCTGTGAACACCCACGCAGACAGACTCCATCCTGCACAAGTGAGTAAAACCTATTTTCCTCATCATGTAATCGGATATGGAACAAAAACACAACCACAACAGCTGAGACCTCCCCATCCCAGAGGCGTGTTATCTATTGAAACATGTGCTGCTTGTAATGAAGCAAACAGAAGTGAATGAAGAGGAGGTTTTTACGTGCACCTGTGGGGAGAAATAACCCTTCAGACCCATTTCAGGACACGCAGCGATGGACCTGAGTAAGGCCTCGATCTCATGTTCATCCGGGTGCTGAAATGTCTGTAAGCTTTTGGGTAAACAGGCCTCCACAGTCTGCAGAAAGTCCTCCAGATCCTCCATGTTGTACTGAGTCGCTCCTTGTTGCTCGGTGCTTTGTTTCTCTGACTGGGGGCTCTGGATGGGTAGAGTTACAGTGTTTCCGTATGTCTCAGGCTGCGTCACCACCACACTGACCAGCTCACAGTCGTCTCTGTATGACACATCCTCTAACAGCTCTGCCGTGGATAACTCATCGTAGTCGGTTAAAGTCCTGGAGCGCCAACCTGAGCTGTCGTTGTGACTCCTGGAGCCTGAAGACAACCTCCCTGTGGAGTGTTTGAACTCTCCGTTGCTGAGGATTTCTTTTCCGTTTAACTCCACGGCTCCAGGTTCTGTCCTCAGCGGCTCTTGGACCATGCTGCTGCTGTGGTACAGAGACCTGTTGTCCCGTGCAGGTGAGAAAGGAAACTCCTCCTGCCCCGAGCTGAGCGATCGCCCAGTTCTCAGGTCTCCAGACATGTGCATCGCCTCAGAGGATGAGAGGCTCCTCGTGCCAGGTCCTGGTCTCTTGTGGGATTTATTGGCGCGTCGATCCCTCTCCACAGTGGGGCTGTAAAGACCTGAGTCCTCCTCGGAGGTCAGGGAGCTGGTCATACTCTGTCCTCTCCTGCCGTTGATCAACCCCGGCCTCTCAGCACTCCCTGAGCACAAAGTCCCACTCCGGCTCGCGTATTCGCTCAGATTAGTTGGTGCAAAAGTCCTCCATGAGCGCCGGTGGACAGGATGATCCTTCTTCTCTCCTTGAAGACGTGATTTCGGCAGCACCGTGTCAGTCGGCCTCATCATGTGCCCGTTGAGTTTGAGTCCATCGAAGACGACCCGCTCGTCCAGCAGGGCGGGTTTACGCCCCGTGCGGAGCTCGAAGGAGCTGGAGGCAGAGATGACTCCATTCCCACACAGGCTGGTGAGGTCTAACGTGCGGTGAGTGTAAGGAAGAGTGCCGGTGAAGTGCCGGGAGGAGAGGCTGCCTTTGGAGCCCGAGTCGATCTGCTCATTAAGCCGCACGGTGTCATAAATGGACCTCTGGGGCACGTAGCAGTCGTCAATGTTCAGGTCCTCCTCCTCCCCCTTCCCCACACAGGAAGGGTTTTGTCTGAGGCAATCTGGTCTGCTCAGCGGCTTCCCCATGCTCCAACAACTGACACTACTCACTACAAAGGAAAGATTCAGGATGGAGTGACGTCCTTTGAGGTAAGTGTTGCTTTAGTGCAAGGAAGTTAACATAATACAAAAAGTTTCTGCTAATAAAATAGAATCTGAAGGTGCTTCTGTTTTCAAAACCAGGTCAAAGAAATAAAATTACAGATATAAAAACAAGTTATCACAAATCTGAAGCATAATGGAAGATGGTTTCAGCAGCTTTGTATGCGACAGTAGGAATGATAATCCATTCTTTTAGCTCCACCACCCATCCCAAAAATACTCCTCAGGGCTGCTCAGTTAAATGCCAAAACTTCATCAGTATTCCTTCTTTGTCAAAGTGCCTCTTCCTCCTTTAAATATTGGCAGCAGCATCCATAAAAGTTAAAGGAGAATCTTCAGTGCAAAAGTGAAAAAGTATCCACAGAGAGATCCAGCAGGCACAAGCAAAAAGCTGAGGGCAGTTCTGAGGAGAGCTGGTACTCGTGGATAAACAAAAAAAGCCTGCCCTTTCTCTCTCATCGCTGCCTCGCAATGACAGACACCCTCCTGGCAGAGGCTTTCATGCCCCGCCCCCGCTCATTATTCAGACAACATCTGCCACAACTCCATTTGTGCTCCGAGCCGCTCCGGCACATGTTGATTGGTGGATGCATGACCCCCCTCTGCCTCCTCCTCCTCCTCCTCCACCTCCTCTTTTCTAATTCCCCCTTATGTCAGCATGGCCCATATGACTTCACTTCTTCTAAGCCGTCTTCTGCATGACACAATCACTCACTTTTCCTCTCTCTGTCTCTTTCTCTGTGTGACTCAGAGAGCAAGGAGGGGAGGAGGCACACACACCAGCTCTTCTACTTCACATAAAAACTTCAACAGGCTGCGACGGCTCCTGCTTTCATGACATCACTCTATGCTGAAAAAGATACACCTTCTCTGTTTTTTTTTTGTTTTTTTTTCCTCTCTTTGCCCAACATTTTCCTCCCTGGACGGTTGCTATGGACCCTGCAGATATTCTTAATTACTGTGGAATGCCGAGGGAGGCACAGGTCCCAGGTAATATAACACCAGCGGCTTTGCCAAGTGCATGAAGGCGCTTTTTATGTCCAGTGACTGTGGTGGAGGAGACGAGAGGAGGACAGAGGAGATAATGAAAGGAATTTATTCCCGTTTCCTGGATTGTCGACACTGAACAATCACAACTGCTTTGTGCGGCCCTGCACGCATGAGAGGAGACGGAAAGAGGATGCTGGCGGAGATAAATAAGCATTTAAGATGTGGTGGGAGTTCTAGCCTCTGAATCCCGGATGCTTTTTAGATATTCAGGCGCTTGAATGAATTAAAACAAATTATTCCTCTTGTGATTTCCTGGCTGCTTCCTGTAACTGCAACACTTTTCAAGCTTTAGATTCAAGGTGAATTCTGCATCTCTGAGCAAAAGTTAAAGGCTGAAAATGAGGAACATCTAAGGCTGAAAAGATGCTCTTACAAATGCATCAAATGCATTCTCAAAAATAATCTAATCGTGATCATTTTCCCTATATTGCAATTGCGTTTACTGAGCAGTTAATATTAGGTCTCCCATCTTAAGTGTGGTTGATATTAACTGCTACACTGAAGGGGATGATATTTTTATTATCATTAGCATCTAATTTTGGATAAGAAAAAGACAAACATTAGGGAGAAAAGTAGGATTTTTGTAAAAGAAAAAAAAAAAAAAAAAACCACTAAAGAAACTCTGTTTGCATGTAAAGGCACATCTAAAAAAAATGTATAATATCATGAAAAAGTTCGATATTTTTGGCCACTCATTTCAGAAAGTAGAACCCAAATATTCTATAGACTCATTATACATAAAGTGAATTATTTCAAGCCTTGGTTTCTTGAAATGTTCATGATTATGGTTTACAGATAACGAAAACCCGAAACTCAGCATCTCAGAAACTTAGAAATACATGAGACTAAAAATAGAGATATTTAGAACCTAATGCCAGGCTAAAAAGTTTCACTACTTTCTGATCATTTTCCAAGTATTCTTCCAATTTTTCCCTCTTTTCACCCATTTTTGCTGCTTTTAAAACATTTTTCCCACGTTGAACTTATCTTTTTTTCTACTTTTTGCAGATTTTGCCGCTTTTCACCACTTGCTCTTGCAAAGATAGTTTTGAACAGTTTGGCTCTTTGGTTTAGCAGGGTGGAGTAACAATGGTGTATAATATATAACCAATGTTTCTTTAAAAAAAAACACATTTTGAAGAAAAAAAGTTTTTATGAATACGATTTTAGCTGTCTACTAGGTAGTTGAATAATTTAAAATCATTTCAAACCAACTGACCCAAAAATGGAGAGGAAACATTGATGTCTACAGCAACCTGACTGCTCAGTACAACAAAATCCATATTATCAAGTTTAGGAATGTACTATTTTAAATACACTTTGATATGATATTTCACAACTAATAACTTATTTTGTCAGTACACCTGCATAACTTTTAGAGAGATTAATTATTGAACCCGTGTTATGCTTTTGTGGTTACAAAATTTGGAATTTAATGGGACTGATTCTATAATTAGTTAAAAATTGTACACATAAAATACTCTGGCACCAACGGAAATGCAAACTACACATTCTAACAAAAATCTAACATGTTGTTTCTAACGAAAGGACACTTTAAGGTTTGTTTTGGCTTCCAAGAGAGCACTTTAGCAAGTGTTTTTCAACATTTAGGGGTTGACCACCTCCCTGCCCCCCTCCATGCACACCACTGGCCCCAGACATAAATACCAGAATCTTTTAAGAAGCTCTTTTTCCAGATCTACATTCAAATGTTTGTTGGAAAGATTCATGTCAGTACTGTTCCAGAAGGAACTGAGTAAGCTGTTACAGAGTAAAAACCAAACATGCTGACATGTTTGTGTTCACAACAAAATATGAAGTCAGCAGATGACTCAGGCTGTGAACATTTAGCTTCAAGCTCACGTTTCCAAACTTGTGCTTTGACCTTTTAGGCTAAGTTTAGAGTAAATAAGAAAGGAAAGTTTATGCAATTGGCAGTTTTTGCCCACAACAAGTAGCTAAGACCAAACATAGTGACATGAAATGGTAAAAAAGTGAATCTTTCCTCGCCCATAAAAGATAAATTTAACACTCTAAGCGCCGTGTGTCAGCGCTGTGTGGTGGTGAGTTTGCAACACTTGGCCACAGTGACACTTCATTCCCATCAGCTTCAATGACCCAGGTTAACACACAAATGATTCATGGGATAGAAATTCCTCTTGGAACAGAAGAGACACTGATGTAACGTCTGTTCAGCGACACCCACTAGCCCCCCAGTAGTGTTGACTCACTTCAGCCCCTCTTTGAGCCACAAACCTATGTTCATATACATCCACCCGGCTCCACTCAGCTCCTGTGAAGCTCATGTGAAAAATGAGAGTAAACACATGAAGTCAGGCATGTCTCTTTCAAAACTTGACCTAAAATGGTAACAGCACATGAAAGAGACGAACTGAGCGCTGTCTTTTGTTTATTACTTTCTCTCTCTCTCTTCCTGCCAACGAAGCCCGCTCACCTACAGAACCTCTAGAAATGAAACTAAATTTGATTATCCGAAACAAGATACCAAAGTTCCTGAAATAACTCTTCTGTTTTTGATGTTCTCCTCCGGAGGCTGCAGAGGGGAGTTTCCAGCAGCAGCTGAGGCCGTAGTGCCCTTTCAACCCAGACTGGTGATGGGACAAAGAGGGGGGGTAAAAACACACGCACCATGACAACGCTGCTCAGCAACAATCTGAATCAATCACGTCTTTGATAGTTGCCCCGAGAGGCCTTTAAAACAAACTCCTCCCAGCAAACCGGCACCCCCACCCCCCTCTCAGACACCCCGATGATGTTTTAATCCATGAAACACAAGAGGAGGTTTGTGGAGCCCTCATACACTCACCCCCTTAAATGAAAAAGAGAAAAAAATCCTTTGACCTACATCTTAGACGAGCTCTCATTAGCATACACGGCTGTTTACATTGTGTGCAAGTATTTCCTAAATTCACCTCCAAATATAGGTTAATCCTCTTCTGTAGACCTCCACAGGAATTTAAAGGCTTTCAAATATTTCTGCAAATCTTACTAATGTGTGCTTCTTCTTTAATCCCTCACTGACACTAACAAAGGTGTTTATAATTTCATAAAATGCATCAAAACAAAACGAGCTTTATGTTCAGTCTGCTTGCGTCATTTGTAGGAATTAAGAGAGTTTTTCAGAAAAAAGTTTTCAGAAGCATATCCAAATTTAAACTTTCACGAAAGAATTATAAATCAGCTCCCCTGAATAAATGAACGAGCTGATTTTTGCTTTCTGAATGATAGATCATCCAAGAGACTGAATCAAAGACCAAATTGCGCAGTGTGTTTAAAAATTTAAAGCCCTGCATTCACCAATCTGACTCCTCTCTATAAGCATCAATGAAAGTTTTAAAGAAGTGGGTTCAGGACATTCAAACAGTCACAGACTCGTTCCTCACTCACTGTCGTCTGGGAGGATCTGATTAAATCAACACTGAGACGCTTTCGGCTTAGAAACAGATAACGTCAAGCAGAGAGCTTTCAAATGTTAAAGAACAACAATATCAGTGTTAGAGATCAGGACTCGGGCCTATAGCTTCATTACCGGGGCCATTGAATCAAGTGACACCCCGCTGGTGACCACCTGGCCGTAAGGGTTCATCCCTCCTGCACCATGGCTGCATATGGGCCGCAGCTCTTTGTTCACACCAGATGCCCTCCATCGAGCAGCGTTCCCCGGAGGATTGCTGTGTGGAGCTGGCTGATAATCTGCTCTAATGCAGGACAGCAGCTAAAACACTGATCTAATGATCATCAAATGTATGAATACACTTGGAAAATGCTTCGAACCAAGAACTTTGATTTTCCACACAAGCTGGATTTGAAAAAACTGAAGTTCTGAAGATGAAGTGCAACATTTGTCACCATGATTACTAATCCTTAGTGCAATAAAAGAAAATATGCCTTCAAATGTGGGGTTTCATCACGCCATCTGTATAAGAATGGTATGATATAAGCTATATAATTTAATTTATGGAGATAATTACTTTGTCAATCAGGCACCAGGGTGCTACACATAAGGATATTTGTACTTCACCATTTTGAGCAAAAGCGGCAAAAATTCCCTCTGAATTCATGTTTTTATTCCCAGATTTGATCCAGAAATTGGTCAAAAACAGGGTCATACCACTAAAATATTGTTTTTCTGCTCAGGAATAATAGAATAGATATTTGGAAATCGAAATAAAACTGTTGTTAATGTAAAACAGCACATTTGAAAATTCATGAATAAAAACAATATTTATATTTTGGCACCACAGAGATCATTTTAATTAAACGGCTTTCACAAACTGGTGGTTTATACATTGCGTTTATTTCCATGAATTGTCTTTCTTTTGTTTAAAATTTCTAATTTATTTGATCTTGTTGTTTTTCATCCTTGTATTTTCAAAAGATGATAACACCATGTGATTTCTTTTTTAATATGCTTTTCTAATTTTTGAGCAATAATATTTTTAATAAATAGGGAAAAAATGAAGATGGATAAAACTGTAAAAGTGTCTCCAGAAAACTGATTGACTTTTGGCAAATAATCACAATTACTAATAAAATAACAAAATTAATCAATAAAATTTCTGAAGGAAAATATAATAAAGCAAAAATTTGATTTTAAATAGTTGGTATTCATTTTGAATCTGCATAAGGTGAAAGAAGACAAGAAAGATCTAATCAAAGATTGATCTAATTTTTTTTAATCTTTATTTATACTGCACTTTATTTTTAAGCACTTATCATTTATCAGAGCCACCTGAAAGTCAAAAACCTTTGGATTCAAACTCTCAGGTATCACACTTTGCTGATTTCTTATTTTGTATAGAACTTTTGGGGCCAGCCACGGAACAAGATCAAGTCACAAAGTCATATCTTTCTTTGGACCTGAGAAATAAATGCAGAAGGTGAAATATTGAATACTAGCAATGGCACAGGTTAGAGCACCACCTGCAGCAACCAATCTTCAGAAAGCTTCAAATATGACGGATCTTTCTAACAGTTCAAGTCTTTTTCTGCTCTCAAGAATTCACATTCACATCATCTTCAAACTGTGACATTTTAAATCAATGAATTCATTCAATTATGTTCAAGGATGATGAGAAAAATACGAGGTGACTTGTGTTTTTACCTTAAAGGCCTCCAGCTGTTGGTTGATGACGTCCGTTTCCATGCCGACAGCTTCCTGAGACGCCTCCTTGTCGACAGCTCTGTGCAGTTTATCCTCCGCCTGGTGCAGTTTACCGTACAGCTCCTCCAGTTTGGTGAGCGTGCCCTGCACCTGCACCTCTCGGCCTTTAGCTCGGTCCAGGAGTTTCCCGCACTGTTTGCTCAGAGCGTCCAGGTCTCTCTTCAGACCCAGCAGGTCCGGTGAGCTCTCGGTCTCCAGCATCTTCTTGCAGCTGTCACTGGCGTTGGCTGTGTTGGCCATGAGCTCTCTCAGTTTACCCACAAAGCTCTGAATGTTCTCCTGCTGCTCTTTAAGAGAGACCAGGTCCAGATCCACTGGAGCCATGCTGTCCAGCTCATCGTCCAGGTCTGTGAAACGCGTGAACATCTCACGGATGTTGTTTTGGAACTGGCCGATACCCTGAAGTTTACCCTCCAGTGCCTGACATGTCTCCTCTAGTTTCTTGTTCAGAGAGCTGAAGTCTTGTTCGATGCTGTCGGCCTGCAGGAGGAGATCTGTGACTCCATCAGCATCGGGAACATCAACCACTAAATCCTTGGCTAAGCTCTTCAGGTGCTCCACCTGGTTCTGTACTCCCTCTAAGCTCTTATGCTGAGCTTTCATGTTGGTCAGGTTTTTGTTGCTGTGAGCTTGAGCTCCCTGAGACTCGTAGGAATCCACCTGCTTCTTTGCTCCCTCAATCTGACCCTTCGCCTCTTTGTAAGCATCATTAAACTCTTTAACTGAGTGTGAGATTTTCTCCAAGGATTCCCTTTTGTTCTGCAGACTTTCTGCGACATTCTCCACCTTTTTGTTAATGCCATCTTTCTCTTCTTTCACAGCATCGATATCGGCGTTCGCCACTTCGAGCAGACTATCAGCAGCCGTGTTGAGCTGCTCCACCATCCCCCTGTGCTTATCGACATCTTTCTGCAAAGCTTTCATCTGAGAAATGGAGCTTTCTACCGCGGCCGGATCAACCGTGAGCTTGACTTTCCCTTCATTGGCTTCACACTCTTGAATCCAGGAGCTCAGCTTCTCTGTGTGCTCCTGAAACTTCAGGGATCTCTGCAGAGCGGTCTGAAGTTTATCGGCCTGCTCTGCAGAGTTCCTCTTCACCTCCTCCCAGTTAGAGGAGAGTGTTGAAAGCTGCCCTTGCAGAGCTAACTTCTCTGCACCTTCAGTGTTTTTCAGGAGCATCTCTCCCTCCCCGACGATGGTGGAGTAAGCTCCCTCATGTTCACCAAGCGCCTTCTTGAAGCTGTTGTGCTCTTCAAGGGTTTTCTGCAGGATATCTGCTTTGGTGGAGATGGACTGGGGCTTAGACTGGTCCTGGAGTTTCTGGTCTAACCAGGAGTGGAAGTCTTTGGAGGTTTGATGGAACTGCTGGGAGCTGGCGAAGGTTGAGTTGAGCTGCTCTATCCGTTTTGCTGCAACAGAAAAAACACTATTTAGTGATCTCATGACTTTTTTTTTCTTCTAATTTCACATTTCTAGTGTGATTAAGGCTGAAACGCTGGCTCCAAATGTCAAAAATAACTGTTTAAAAAAAGAAATGAGAAGAGTTTGAGGACTCTGCCAGGGGGATTCTGATTAATACAATTTAAGCTGCTGGGAAATGGTTGTCACAGAACAAATATCTTCAGCTCTGACTCATGGATCTATCTTTCCAAACATTACAACACTTCATTATTAGGTTACGTTAAAAGCCCGACCTGCTTTCTCTTCCAGCTGTCTGAAAGGTTTGCTGACACTCTCCAGCTGCCGCGATAAATCAGCTTTGAGATAGTCTTCGGTCACCATCGCTGTGAGCTCAGCATTCACAGCCTCGGCCTCCTTCAGCTTCTTCCTCTCCTCTCTCAGCTGAGTGGAGATGTTTTGAACGTCCTCGAGCTGCTTCTTCACGGCGTCGGGCTGCGTGCTTTGACCCTGGTGGTTGGTGAGCTGGTTCTCCAGCTGAGTTGTGGTCTGGCTGAGACTCCTCAGCAGCCCCTGGAACTGTCCGGTCTTCACGGCGGCCTGGTCGATGAGGTCGTCTCGCTGGTCAAGCTGACCCGTGAGGCCTTGCCACTTCTGAGTCACGTTAGAAAGCTGATCTCTCACCAGTTTCCCATTCGAAGGGTCTTGGCTGCTTGTGGAGCTCAGGATGGCGTTGGCTGTTTCTTGGAGTCGCTCGTATTGAGGTTGACGACTCTTGAATTCATTCTGGAGGATCTGCAGGACAAAAATAGAAAGTCATGATGAATAACCCTTTCAAAGATGGAAGAGATGAAAATATGTTGAAAAAAATGTGCTTTTTTTCCTGTAACGCACTTGGTTTATGGTCACTAACTTCCTGCACAGACCCCCCTTGTTTGTTATATGTTTACGTGTATGTAGGTGTGTATATATAATGTAAATATATGTCTATATATGTGAGTGTTCATGTGGACATACCTTCTCATTCAATCCATTTTCTTTATTTTCATGACTGTTATTCCCCAAAGTAAAGATGACCACTAGTTTTTCTTTAGCTAGCTGATTGGTTCTTGCCATTTAACAGGATATAAAACATGTTTTCAGTTATTTCACCTTTTTTTGTTCAGTACATAACTCCACATGTGTTCATTCATAGTTTTGATGCCTTCAGTGAGAATCTACAATTTAAATAGTCATGAAATAAATAAAAAAAAAACGCATTGAATGAAAAGGTGCGTCCAAACTTTTGGCCTGTACTGTACATGTAAGCACATGTAAGTATGTGCTGTATACATTCATATATATGCCTATTTTTGAAAAGTGAAAAAAAAAGAAAATGTATGTACGACAAAGTGTTAGGGCCACATTAAGAATTTTTTTTTTGCTTCATGTTTTAAAAAAAGTCATAAAGTCAAAATTAATTATTTTACTACAAGAATAAATTTAAAATTTATTATTTTACTACAAGAATTAAGTGGAAATTAATTATTTTGCTACAAGAATATAGTTGAAATCAACTATCTTACTACGAGATTAAAGTTGAAGTAAAGTCGAATCAGAAGTAGGTTAGGAAACAATCAAATCAGAATCAAATAAGAAGAAGAAAAAGAAGAATGAAACGAGGATGAGAGCGCTGCAGTTAGCAGGTAAGATTAAACGTTTGCTCCGTGGTCCTCATTTCCTCCTCATTGTAGACTGTCCTTGATTATATTTCAACTTTAATCTGGTAGTAAAATAATTAATTTCCACTTTAATCTTGTGTGAAAATAATTCATTTCGACTTTATTCTTGGAGTAAAATAATTAATTTGGATTTTAATCTTGTAGGAAAATATGAAGTTAAAAAAAATTCTTAATGTGGCCCTTATACTCCATCGTATGTATGAGATGCCTATAAATAAAGTTTTCTTCATACCTGAACTTGTTGCTTCTGCATCTTTAACATGTTGGGGTCAATGGAGAGCGGTCCAAGGACGCTCATCATGAGCTCTTTCTCTGACAGCCACTGACCGAGCTGCAGCTCAGTGGTTTGGAAAACGTCCAGGTTTTTGTTGGACTCCTCGAGGTGTTGCTTCCTCTCCTCTACAGAGCCGCTGATATCTGCCCAAGCAGCGTCTGAGCAGGAGGTGAAAGAAACAATCACAACGGTGTGCATTAGTCAGCGAAACAGCACCTTTCTGTCCGCCGTCGGTCGGCTATTTCAGCCAAGCTCTCGCTGAGCAGGACCTGGCTCTACAAATGTGTTAATGTCGTGTTGGGATGCAGAGAGGCTCAGGTCAAATGCGCCATTTCACAAATACTATTCCACAAACTGTACGTTCAGTTTCAGAGACATAAATCTCAGAGGCCACCTGCAGACATCTTGGCTCTTACCGATTTCTGAAAGCATCTGCTTCCACTTGGCCGCCTCGGGGGAGTTTGGATGAGTCTTAATCAAGTTGAGGAGCTTCTCTCTGAGCTTCTGGAGCTGCTCCCGCTTTTGCTTCATGTCATCCTCACACGCCTGAAGGGAAACAGCAGACCGACGATTAATCTCGCCTCTCCATACATCAAGTCACCGAAGAGTGTTACATAACAGGACTTTAAGATCAAGGGAGTCTGAATATAAGATAAAAACACTAAATTTGATGGAAAAATATCTTAAAACTAGTGAAATTATCTGTCCATGCAGCAAGATACTTTCACTTGACTAAAAATCTTGAAATAAAACTAATAAATCTAAAAACAAGATGGCCTTGATAAGTATTCTCAGATCTTAAAACAAGAAGAAAATGCTCATTTTTAGATTAAAATGCTTGAAAACAAACTTCCTGAAGAAGAATTTTAAGTGAAATATACTGAATATGAGCAGTAGAATCTAATTTCATGCTTCTCATATTCTTAATTTTAGCAAATGGAATGAAAAATATCACTTTTTTTTAAGTCAAATCTACTTAGAATTAGAGAAGTATGATTAAGATAATTCTTGATTTTTGAGCATGGGTTTGTAAAATTCTTAGCTGTTTGCTAAATAAACTGTGTCTTAAAAAGATGATTTTTTTTGTGTTATTCTTAAATCAAGCAACTTGAGGTAGAGCTAAATCTTGAAACAAGTTTTAATGTTATGAAATTACATTTGAGAAAACCAAAGTAACTTGTTTTAACAGTTATCCACTCATTTTAGGATTCTCAGACTAATCAAGACAAAATTGAAACATTCATGCTTTTTTTGAGATCTAACATAATTTTAAATGCTAAAAATGAGTTTAAAAAAAAGCATTAGAAAAAGAGATTTTATTTCGCAGGTCTTAAAGTAAGATTTTAAATCTTGGCAAGTGCAAGATTATTTGTAGTGTACCTTCTGCTGCTCAAGCTGCGTTTTCACAGAATCCTTCTCTGTTGGTGCACTGTTCCAGGATGCTGCAGTCTTTTTCATGTCTTTGAGCCACTTCATCATGTCCTCCGTCTCCTTTTGGGCGTCTTTCACGTCCTCCACAGAAGTGCTCAGCTCGGCCGATCGACTCTTCAGCTTCTCCCCGAGGCTGGCGTATCCCTCGTTGACAAATGACATGTTCTGCTGGATAACCATCAACTCTGAGGACATGAACAAAAGTTTATTAAGTTTGGTGAGCAGGAGTTTGAAGTGGATGTTAAATATAAGGCGATGATAACAACGAGTCATTGTTAACACACTGCAAAATCTGAAATCCAAGCAAGTCTTTATGTCTAACTTATAGTAAAAAAAATGTCTTTTTAGACTTGATATGAACCACATTCACCAGACCAGTCCAGAAAAATGTCTTATTTCAAGTTATTAAAAGACAGATAATGTCTGAATTGCTAAGAAAAAGGTTTCGTGTATTAAAAAGATAGATAGATAGTACTTTTATTGATCCCTATAGGTGTGTCCATCAGGGAAATTGATACCTCCATCACAATTCACAGCACTGTACACATACACAATGGGCATTCAAATATAAAAGCTATATAAAAAGGAAATAACATTAAATATAAATAGAGCTTTAAGATTTATTTGAGTATGCTGTGTGTACCTGAGGGGGATTCTGTATGGGCATAGGAACAGGAATATAATTATACTATTAAATAATATAAAATAATATATAAGATATAATAATAATAATAATAATAATAATAATAATAATAATAATAATAATAATAATAATAATAATAATAATAATAATAATAATAAAAGTATAAATCAAAATAATAATGGCAATAATGGTATCGTAATAATAATAGTATAACCATAGCAGTAGTATAAAATATAAAAATATGCTAATAGAAGTTGTAACTAAAATCAAAATAATAATAACTATAACAACAAAAAATGATTCTAATTTCAAGACTCTTGATGAGCAAATTTTTCTGACTTGTTATAAGCAATTCAGACATCTTTTTTGTCTTTTGATATCCTGAAATAAGACACATATCTGGACTTGTCAGCTGAATGTGGTTCATATGAAGCCTAATAAAACATTTTTCACAAAAATAAGACAGAAACACTTGCTTATATTTCAGTTTTTGCAATGTACTGTACCTTTATGGTTCAGTATGTTCAGATGATGAGTGAGAGTATCAGAAAACTCTGAAACAGAACTGACAGAATCGGCTGCTTCTTCTTTTTAGTCCATAAAAATAGTTTTGCGCTTTTACGAAAACTCTTTTACCCTCAAAGAAAAACTCACTAGGATCTATTATGGTTTGTTTCGACCACATGACTCCTCTATAAAACTGTGTGAAAGTAGCCAAAAGGGTTTTTTTCCTATCTCATGCAACAAAAATACCATCAACTGAGTTTAAAAAGATATTTTTGCAGTTTGAGGGAATCAATTCAGTCTGTTTTGGACAAATTTAACAAGAAAGGATTTCAGTTCTGAGAGAGACGGCTTGTTCCCTGTGCTTGTTAGTAAAATTTTTGGAATTAAAATTGTACATTCACTTGTGAGAAAGTCAGATAGTGATCATGAAACAACTCACTCAAAGGCCACATTTGATCTTGTGTAAATGAACCGTTTGTTTGGTCATGTGAATGCTTCATTTGTTTAGTATTTTCTCGTCAAACATCCTGTTTCCAACATCACAGACTGATGGAATCAAAGCTGAGATGAGAAGTGGTCTGCAACGTTACCTGCTGCGTAAACATCAGGAAAATGCTTCTGACGGAGGAAAATGTCCTCAAATTGGGGGCGATGTGTGGAAATTATGTCTTTTTTTTTTTTTTTTTGGCAGTATCAGGATCTACATTTTATCAGGATCACTTTTTATATCCAAACTATTTTGAGCTGCAAAAAGATTTTTTCAGCTCTAAATAATTCTTATTTATTCTCTATATGCCCAAATCTTTCTTCAGTTTCCATCTGGTCTTGACTTGACTATTTTGCAAACTCTCCGTAAAGTCTCTTTTCAATTTACAAATACAGTTGTGCCCAAAAGTTTACACCCCCCAGCAGAATTTCTGATTTTTTGTTTGGCCTTTTCTCAGAAAATATGAATGAAAACAAAATCCTTTCTATCACTCATGGTTAGAGGTTGGGTGAAGACGTTTATTATAAAAAAACTCTTTTTAAATCATAATGACAACAGAAACTTCAAAAATGACCCTGTTAAGAAGTTTACACAACTCTGGTGGTTTTCTATTTGCTTGTAATCATAGTGTGTGTATAAATAAAAATGAACAGGTTCATTTTTGAAGTTTCTGTTGTCATTATGATTTGAAAAGAGTAAACAGTTGTTTGTTAATAAATGTCTTCACCCAACCTCTAACCACGAGTGACAGAAAGGTTTTTGGGTTATCATTCATATTTTTTGAGAAAAGGTAAAAGAAAATCAGAAAATTCTGCTGGAGGGGGTGTAAACTTTTAGGCACAACTGTATCAATCACAAAGGTAATTGATGAGATATCTTAATCAGATTTGTTCAATGTCCTTCCCTTGTGGAAAAAAAAACTTCAGGGCCATCTCTCATGATCTGAACATACTGTCACAGTGATTTTCAAAGTTGTTTTTTTGTTTGGTAAAAAGCCACAACAGCCACAGCAGAGTTTTAAAAACCAGCCATGATGTCAACACACATTTTCCTGAGCACCTTCGCCACACACGCTTGATTACCTTTATTTGTTAGGTAGGAATGGCTTCCTGGACCACCACCGTTAGTAAGAGCTGATGCAAAGACATGAGAGAAAGCTTTAAGTGAAGGACAGGCAGACTGGACAGGACTGTTGGCTACAGATCTGTGCAGGATCTCTGAAATGTTAGTGATCATACAGTTGTCAGAAGTCCACCCAAACACCATGCTTCCCATTCCTGAGCTCAAACATGAGGTTAGAGTTGATTGCTGATGCTTACCCGACTTGTTAGGGGTCTTTGTTTTGGCAGGAGATGTGAGGAGAGTGATGAGGCTGCAGAGCTCTGATCCTTTTCTGTTCAGGTCTTGGACTGCAGGGTCTTTGGACTCCCATTCATCTAATAATCCCTGATAATAAATCAATTACGAGGATAAATTGGCACATCGGAGCAGGGCATTTATGAAACATGACATCAGACGTGAAGTATGAGAAATCATTACAGATAAACAAGAAGAAAACCATTCATTTCTGCTTCCCACTCCACACTAAGATCTTGGCTGTAACTTCCTGCAAAGAAAACAGCCTCTCTGTTTGAAAACATAAGAGTTTCACTCCCACATTTCTACGAGCAAACACACATCGTCCATCTGTCATTACTTGGCAGAGAGAAGCAGGTTTGGATGGTAGGGAGGATAGGAGTATGAGCTGTTAAAACACATTTACATCTTTCTATTCCAAAGCACACAGACTTCAGCGCTGAGCCAGAGTCAGAGTTGAACATCAATGACTTCTGCTGCAGTTAGAGAAAACATACGAGGAGAACAATGTCTGTGTTTACAGGAGACTTTCCATTTATCTCATGACTCACTGTTACAGTCTGCAGATCCTTCTCCAGACTTTTCACACTGCTGCTGGGATGAGCTGCAGGTATTTTCTCACTGGTCTCTTCCAGCCACTTGGTGAGAGTGTTTGCTGCAGATCTGAACTCTCCCAGCTGATCCTGACAGGAAGAAACCTCCTCTTCCCTGAAGAAAGACAAGAATCAGGGACACAGTTTATCAATTTCTGCATCATTATTCTAAGGAAAATGAAGTGCTGCAAATTATTCCTTATAATCTCAAATTGAGCAAAAGCATGTCTTTATGGCTGTTTTCCAAACCGCCTACTACACTAGCGGTGCCGACTACTTCGGTAAAAATAAACTTCCTGTTTGGACTGATATTTTAACTAGTTTTAAGTTATCTTCTCAAGGGATGTCCCAATTCAGTATCAATATCGGATATCAGACATCAGTTCATTGTCAGTAAAAAAAAATGAATTTTCACATTATAATGGCCTGTATTTAAAATCTCTGATACAAGAAGTCCATTCCAGACTCCTTATAAAGACAAAAGTAGAAAGGTTGTTTCAGGACACCCCTAATTTTCCAATCAGATTTACTGTTTTAATTTTATATCTTGGTGCCTCTCTTTTTCAGTGTGTAAAATGAACCGTCAAAAGCCGAGATACAGACGATAAAGAGCTTTGAGAGAATATGGGGCAAGATAATTAAACATCTTAAGTTAATCTTATTAAATATTTGTGACTAAATTTTATTCATAATTCAGATCATGATGCATGATTTAGCTCAACAACTACATATATATTTTATGATGTGACTTTTTATGTTATGGGTTGATTTTTGTGTTTATGTCCTTTTAAAGCTAATGATAGTCGTAGAGATTCTTCTCCACTTACTTTTCTTTGACCGTCTCTTTAAAGGTGTTGAAGACGTTGGACAGGTTATCCATCTTGTTCTGGATCTGAGTTTTGTTCCCATCAGGACTCATTTCAGTCAGCTCTTTCGAAAGCGTCTGCAGCTTCTCCAAATCGCTGGCGTGCTCTGCCATCTCAGTTTTGGTATTCTGCAGTGAGAGTTAAAAGAATCAGACACTTTCGAAGAAAAGAAATTAAAATTGTGGCTTTATTTGGCGCCGTGTTTACCTGCATGAGCTGAGACACCTCCTCAAACGTTTTCCCCGGCCCGTCCGTCTCGTGTAGATCTTGTGAACGCTTCACCACAAATTGCTGAACTTTATCTGACACTTCCTCAAACTGGTCCACCTTCTCTTTCAGTTTCTCCAGCTGGGAGACCTTCTGCTTGTGTTTATCGCAGGCATCAGTGAAGCGCTGGGAGAGAGCGTCCATCTTGGACTGCAGGAGGGCGGCTGCAGACGGATCAGCTGTCTCCACAAACTTCTTTACTTTGGCTTTCATGGCTGAGATGCTGCTCTGGCGACTTGCTATGTCCTGCTCTAAGGCCTGAAATATTCAAACAGAGACTTCAGACGTGTAATAAATTAAAGAGGAGCTTCAAGTATTATGTTGTGAAAAAGTTTAGTTGATGCCAGAGTCGTACCGCTTCTTTACTGAGAACGACGCCGATGGACGCAGAGTCCAGGGGGATTTTCTCTTTCTCTTTCACACTGGCCTCCACTCCCGCCATCCATCCCATCATCTCATCCAAACCGTCCTGAACGCTCATGGAACGAGTCAGGGTGATCTGCAGTTTCTCATTCCGGTCGCTCACAGACTTGGATAAGTTGTCGTAGCGTTCACCAATATCATCTGCGACAAAGGAGAAAACAAACCATGTCATCTTTAACCCTCTAGGGCAGTGGTTCCCAACCTTTTCTAACTCAGGGCTCACTTTAAAGTCTGACAAATCTTCGTGGCCAATCTCCGACCCCATAAATACAGAAGCAATTTATGCTTTCTCAGTGCACTTTTTAAAATACATATGAATATTTGAACATGTTTAACTCGTGGGATACCAAACCTGCAAAAAAAGTAACACCTTATCTTTAAATGACTGGCATTTACAAACCATTTGTCCAATCCAAAAGCTGAAAAAACTGGGAAAATTGTCAGATTTTCAAGTTTCCCAGAGTACCTGAATGCATCGCGACGTCAACAACGTGTGTGAACAGAGCGAAAAAAACCACAAGTTTATCAACATTGCCTTGATTCTCATGTTCTTTTTGAAAATTCCCAGAAAATCAACTGTTCACTTTAGTTAATTTCTGTAAAAACAAAAAAACAAAGAAACAAAAATTTAAAAATTGACGTTTTTTTCTGCTTTCATCACGCCTTTAATGATGAATTTTCACCATGTATTTGCACCTAAAAAAGATCCTTTGAATTTTTTCTGAACCTAAAGAGGAGCAGGACTTTACTTTGTAAAGGAAAATGGTGAGTTAAAAATGTGACAGAAGCAAAAAAAATCAACCAAAAAAAAAACAGGAGCTGTTTGGTATCTAAAAGTTAACATCCTTTTAAACGCAACCAAGTTTTAATATTTGATGCATCATTCAGTTTGTTTTATCTTCATGTACACCCCTCCTGCCACACGCACAAAAATCTAACTATTTTGGAGATGATTTGGCGGCCCATTTGCACTATCTTCGTGGCCCACCAGGGGGCCACGAACCACAGGTTGGGAATCATTGCTGTAGGGTCAAGGGGTCAATTGGCCGTTTTTGCCTACTTTTAATTTTACTCTCATGTTTCACCTCAAAAAACTGTTTGCCTGGCCTTACTTGGTATCATCGTTTTCAGCACAGCCTCACCTATTTGACTTTACTCTTATTTTTTCACTTTGATAAACTGTGTGACCACACAAGACCTGGTATTGCAAAAAAAATACAAAATCCAAGTAGGAAAATGTTTGGTTATTTTACAATGGGAACCACAAAATATTATAACAAAACATTTTCATAACTTAGAATTCAAAAATAAAAGGCAAGTTTCAAAAAGAATGTAAAGATTTATCCAAAAAATACTGTTATGTGCAACAATTTGCAAAAAAATAAAAGAAATGTTCAGGCGTTTTTTTTTTTTTGTTTTTTTTTTAACTATTTACAACTACTACATCCATCAGGTGTCAAAACCACAAACATGTAAAAAAACAGTTTTCATGGCCTAAAAAGCTAATATTAAAAGTGAATAGCAGTAGTGAGAGCGTTTTTGGCATGAACAAGCTTTACAACGGTCTTGAAATGAAAGAGAAATACATTGTTTATGTGAAGTAAAGGCCTTTTTCAACGTTAGCCAAAGGAAATAACAATAAGATGGCACACATTAGGGAGCATTGACATTTCTCCTCACTACCAGTAAACAGAAGTTACCTTCTTAAAATCAACAAACCGCATGGCTGACATTTCCCAGAGCTTCATGGTTTATAAACTTTGAGATTTACTTTCAAATGTTTAGTTTGAGGGAAGTTTTTAAAAGCTCTGGTATATTTCAATTTGCATGTGAAACTTCACTCCCACAAAGAGAGCGTCAATGAAAAGTTGACTCAGTTTCAAATAAGTGTTAGGAAATTTATAAAAGTCACTTCCTTTAATGATTCACTCACCGACTGTCTCCTGGATCTCGTCTGAGTTGCTCAGCAGGTCGCCCTCAGACGTTATCAGAGACTCGGCTGTTTTGCGAAGTGAGTCGATCGCAGTTTGATGTCCCGTCATCTGACCCTGAAGAGCCTGTGGATCAATAAGTGAGAGGGGGTGTGAAAATATAAAACTTTACACACATAACAGCATTTGCTCTGGTGGATTAAAGGTTGAAGAAACTGTGAGGACTATTCAACACCTTTGGCTGAAATTGATGGTGTTTTTCCAGGTCAAAGACTCTGCTTCCCATGAGCACTTGTTCACACACTGTTGTGATGACATGACTCTGAACCACAAGGCGTGTTTGTTTTGAAAAATGAATGGAGGTCAGATCTTCTTTTCAACACTACTTTGTTTCTTTGCTGAAGATAACTATTTACAATGCAACAAGGTAATGTGTTTGTCGTTTAGTGAATCCTGGTTGTGTCCTACCAGTGCTCATCTACAAACTCCAACTTCACCAAGCAGAGCAAACATAACCTGGCTCTTCATTTTTATTTATAGACTCTCAGGTTTGAACAGATCACTGCAGATTAACTGCTGCATGTGGGTTAGAATAAACATTAACATGAACAGCCCAACTTGTGTTTTAGCCTTTAGCCTGTGCTCTATCACTTCCCCATTTAGCTTTCTTCTGCTCTTCTGCCCCTTTTCTATGAGACAGTCAAGCTCCGATGTCCATTATTACAGTGAAATAAATCACAATCATTTCCAGCAGAGAAAAACACAGATCTCTCTCCTCCCTGTTAAACTTTGTCAACTTTGTTTTTGCTGAGAATCAATCTAGTCCTGCGCGACAGAATCAGGAAGCTTAGAAATTGCTTTAGGAATACCCTACTTTGGCGCTGATGATCCCACTTTAAGTTGTGGGTTGTAACTAGGCATATATCTAGATATCAAACATTTTAAAATCACTAAGAAAGTCCTCAAAGTCCATTTAAAATAACAGAGAGATACTGGGCTTGAACACCTTGACAATATTTGTGAAAATCCTGCGTCCACAGCAAAAACTTAACTTTAGCAAGTGTTTCTGTTTTATTTTGGTGAAAAATGTCTGATTAGACTACATATAACCCACATCCATCTGACAAGGCAAGAAAAATGTCTTATTGTATGATATGAAGAGACAAATATGACTCTTGAATTGCCAAAAAAATTCTCAGATGGAGTGAGAAAAATGTGTATGTCAAGATTTTTGAAATGAAATGAAATGAAAGGAATCAAAAACAGTTTTCTTATCCCACTGGCAGATATTTGGTTTTCTTTTCAAGGAATTCAGGACTTAATTTGTCTTCTAACATCTTGAGATAAGACAGATTAGTGCCCCTTCAGCTTGGACAGAGCCTGGGCTGGGACAGGATCTCTTGATATCTGTTTAGTTTTATTCCTAGAAACTAAAAAAAGAAACATTTTCTCACCCCAACAGCAGCTTTTTTTGAGCAATTCAGGTATCACTTTTGATTTTTAATAGATTTCAGAATTTCATTTTGATTTGTCAGGTGAATATGGCTCACATTAAGACTAATAAGATAGTTTATATCATCACTTGCTCAGATTTCAGTGTTTGTTGTATCATTCCACAGATACACCGTTCGCTGTAGCTGCTTGCCTCGACTCTTACACATTTACAGAAAGGCTTAAGATTCTTTGCTGTGATTTGTAACCCAAGCCAGAAGCACGCTGCTTCTCAGCAGGCCTGCAGGCGCCTCTTATCTGCACATATCTCTGCTTTAAGTCACTACCTCTCCACACAGAAATGTTTGAGCTCACTGCGGCCAAAAGCTTTGACAGAGACGGCTTCGTTTCTTATCCTACTGTAAGAGGAAGCAATAACCAGAGCTAAACTACGCACATGTGAGGTTGAATCTGATCACAGAGCTAAAAATAGCCGTGGAAACAGTGGGAACACTGTATATGGTGAGGTGGGATGGTTGTGCCAAACTCTGCTGCAAGTACAGTGAGTGTATATTCAAGATAAAGAGACGGGTTTTGTATTTTAAGGAGAGTTGTAAGAACAAAGTCAGGCTCCAGCAAGGGCAAGAATCTACTTGCTTGAACAAATGTAATGCAATATGTGAGAAATTAGCCTGTCAGTTATTCATATGACTCTTTGAAGCTGGAGCAAAAGCTGAATGTGAGATGGATTCATGCTTTTAAAGACGCTCATCTTGAGTTGCATCTTCAACCAAGCCTAACCACAACAACACAGGCTTTCACTCCTTGCCTTGGTGTCCTCCAGCTGTTTCTGTAACGTCTGTGGATCAGCTGCGATGGCCTCTGATTGCTGCCTCCTCGCCTCCTCCTCTGAGCTGTTTAACCACTTCAAAAGGCCGGCGCTGGACTCGTCATATTTCTTGTACTTGTCGACAACGTCTTTGAGGTTGTTGCCGAGCTGATTACACTGTAAAAAGAGAAATGAATACATGATTCATGTGTGGTTTCATAGGGAAACCATGACATCCTAATGACCCAGCTTTCGTGACAGACAAACATCTCCATCTAGTGGTGAGAATAAGCTATTGCAACCTCTCTTACAACCATGAGTAGAGCTTCACATTTGTAGATTAATCACCTGAGAATGAAGTGCTTTGTATCTGCTGGCTGTTACATCCAACTTATCCTTTACAGCAGAACAGGTCCCTGAAGTATCCACGTGCAGCTGAGCATTTTTAGCAGCAGGATCATTCATCCCACAAGCTTTAGCAACATCCAGAACTTTCTGTCCCGAGATGGTGATGAAACGCAGGTCCCCTTTATGTGAGATCACGTCCTCAGAGAAGCTTTTCTGTCTCAGGAGTTTGTCTGTGAGGATATTCAGAGAGCCGGCAGGCGCCCCCAGCTCCGTCACGTCTTTCTCGGCCTGGTCCAACCAGCCCTCGAACTCCTCGCAGTCGTCCTGGAACTTCTTCAGCTCCTCCTGGACGCACTGCACCTGCTTCATCTGCTGCTCGGCCTGGGTCAGAGAGGCGTCGTAGCGTCCCTTCAGCTCCTGGATGTTCTTCTGGAGTTTCTCTTTCTCCTGGGGGGACAGGACGTCGGCTTGTTTGTCGAGGAGAGCCTGAGCCGACTGTGTGGCCATGATGAGATCCTGCTGCTGGGACAGGATCTCCTGATGACGGGCCTGAGGGAAGAAAACATAGAAACCTCATTAAACATCCTTTTTTCCACAAAACTATTTATTTATTTATTCATTGCTGTCTTTGAATGCTGGTTTGTAGATTTTGCTTTGGGGTTCTATTTTTGTTGCCATTTTAACACCAAGTTTTACTTAACACAATTCAAAAAGATCTTAAAACTTCTTTTGACCTAAAACAGAAGCTCTAAACTCCTGCAAAATGTTTTCTCTGATGACAGATGTAATATTTTAATTCCTTTTTCAAAAAAAGTGAGTGAACTTCTCAATTTGCCTCACAAAAAAACTTCTGGACCACTTTGGACTATTTGGGTTTTATCCAAAGATACTTTTACAACAGGAAATATATACTTTTATACTTTCTTTCTATTTTGACAATCTTGCAGCAGTGGTGTGCACAAAGGGGGGGCAATTGTTGAAAGACGAGTGCTAAAGTGTCTTCTCTGGAGCCAAAACAAATGTCGAAGTGCCCTCCTGGTTGGCAAACCAAACTACACTTATCTGCTCCTTCAGCGTGTTAAAATAAGATCATCTGCTCATCTGGGAGCCAAAATACATCAAAGTGGTCCCTCAGGAGCCAAAATGCACACTAAAAGTGACCTCCTTGGTGCTAAACTTGTGCTTAAGTGCCTCCTTGGGGGCTGAAACATACACCAAAGTGCCCTTCTTGTTGGCAAACCACCCTTATCTGCCCTTTTATCTGAACAAAACATGGGCTAAACTGCCCTCCTGGGAGCCAAAATGCACTTCAGTACCCTCTCAGGAACCAAATGCTTGCTAAAAGTGACCTCCTTGGTGCCAAACTTGCGCTAAAGTACCTTCTTGGGGGCCAAAACACATGCTAAAGTGCCCTCCTTGTTGGCAAACAACATTAACCTGCTCTTGTTGCTGGTTAAAACATGCTAAACTGCCCTCCTGGGAGCAAAAACAGATGCTTAAGTTCCCCTATTCTTGGAAGTTTTCAAATCAAAACACACAGTTTTGGCTCGTACACAATCCTGTATGTGCCTTTTTCTTCCACCCCTGCCCTGCATTAATAAAGAACCTAAACTCGTACCTTAACTCTGTCATACTGCTTGTCCAGGTCCAGTGAGGCCTCGTTCTTGCTGCTGGTCTCTCTGTCAAAGTCCTTTTCACTCTCAGGGGTCTGTAAAGAGTTTCCATTTGCATCATCATCGTCTCCGATCAGCTCTTTAGCTGAAGTTTCCTCTGGCAGGTTTCCGTTCTCTTGGCTCATATGATCCGTTTGATCCAAACCGTTCTCATTCTCATTCCCAATGTTTGAAATCCAGTCCAGGAGACCTTCGATTTTGTTTTTACTTTCTTCGAGCCGCTCAACAGCTGCTGCCTGAAAACACAAAGTGCACAACAATAATCACAGTGCTGTCAAAATCTGATGATTGATTTTATTTTTCTTTTCAAATAAACCCAAACTCTGACCTTTTCACTCTCCTGCTTTATAGCAGTGGTAACAACTTTCTCCAGATCCTTCCTGGACTCCTCAGCTCGCTGGTTGATAACCTTCGCTTTGCTTTTCGCCTCCTCCAACTTCCTCTCGATAACAGCGACTTCATCCGGTGTCAGCTTGCTGCGATTCTCCTCCAGAAACTTTTTAGTGCTGCTGATGACTTCATGTAAGGCACTGGCATTGGTCAACACGTCTTTCTGCAGAGCCTTTGGATTGAACAGAGGAAGAGTTTGAGGATACGAGCTGATACAAACAGACACATTCAAAGTGTGAAGAGGATTAATTTTCTAAACCTGATGCTCCTGCTGGTACTGCTGCAGGTCTGTGACACTCCCAGCGTTTTCAGCCTGCTGCTGATGACCGATCAGGTGGTTTTCTGTCAGGGTGAGGTTATCGCACATGTCCTCCAGCTTCTCAGCAAGCTCCTTGTGTTTCTCCTGTAGGGACTGAATCAAGAAAACAACATAAACCAACGGAGAAAGAAGAACAATAACAGCATATAACACATTCCAATTTCAGGAACACAGAAGACAAACAAGGATGAGGAAACATTTTGAGCCATCATGCAAAATCTGGAGGACATTTCTTAACTGTGTAAAAACCCTGATATGCTGTGAACATGCTTTTTTTTTTTGCAAACCGCCACTTTGGTCTCACAAGAGGATTTGTTGTGGGTGTAAGCAGTTATCAAAAAAGCTGGAAAAATATGTGCTCGATGGTTTCTTGAAGGCCTGTGGGATAAAACCAGCAGAAAGGTTAGTCTGCAGGAGAGATCAGCCTTGGGAGCATGCAATGCTGTTAAGACACAAAGGAGAACATCCTGAAAAAGGCAACGCTTCATGTACAATAAGTCTCAGAGATCAGTTTTTGTAATAAAATTCACTCATTTGGTATCAGTATCATGAGACAACATGTGAAACACCTTTTCATGAATCACGATTATCCAGCAGTGTTAAAATCTGGTCTTTGCAGCCCGTTCTGCATGCACTTTAAGTATACACAAAAACATTCTGCTGTTTTTCCACAACCAGACCTCCTGCTGGTTCTCCTTCTCCCTGTCGTCTAGCAGGACATGTAAGGTCTCCCTCTGAGAAACCAGACTGTCACTTTGCTCCCTGAACGCTCGCTGAGTGCTGCTGAGGTACTTCAGGAGATGACTGCTCTGAGCTGGACTCAGGAACTGAGCATGCTCAGAAATGAAGCACTGAATATCGAATGTGAGATCCTCTAACTTCATCCTGGCTTCTTTCTGCAGATTGCTCTCTGTGTCCTGAAAAAAAGACAGACGTGTGCTGAGAATTTGAAGATATTGAAGAGATGAATGTTTCCTCATGTGGACTCAGAGGATACCTTATTCTGCTGTATTAGATGTTTCAGTGAGTCCACATCACAGGTTTTCAAATCCACCTCAGTGATTGCAGAGCTGTTCTGAACAAGGTCGGATATTTCTTCAAGATCACTGAGATGCTTCTGGTACATCGATTCTAAATGCACCTAAAATCATAGTTAAAGTTAAAACATCTGATGCAACTGTTACATAATTTCAATTAATTTTCTGCAGCAATGAGATCTAACCTTTCCTGTTTCCATCACTTGGATCAGGGAGTGACACCTCTCTGCACACATTTGGGAAACGGCGACAAAATTTGGCTCCAGCTCAAAATACGTTGAAGCCAGATCTTGCTGGATCTGAATGGGAACTCCCTCATCAGCAGAATTCAGGAGCTGCTTGGCTTTTTCCATATCAGCTGTGAGGACACAGGACAGCCTGGAAAGCTGGGACTCCAGAGACTGGAGGGGAAAGAAGATTTAGTCAGGGAATAAACGGATACCGAGAAAGGATTCAGTGAAAAATTAGAACATGCAGGGTGTCTGCGTATCCTTAAAAGTCTTAAAATTCATGTATCTTAAATTCAGTCTTTGAATTGTCTTGAATGAATTCAATAAAAAGTTATCGGTGGGTCTAGAAACATTACTCAAAGGTCTTAAATTTGTAGGGGAAGAAGGGGTTAATGTTAGGGACGTCCTAACCCTGATCCCTCGTGTTGGATCAGGCCCAATTTTGGCATTTTTAATATATTGGTAATCAGCATTTTAGCCTATGTTCATGCAGGGTAGTATGTAAATAGTAAATGTTATTTTCACTACTCATTCTTGTAAAAAAAAACAAAAAACAACAGGTTGCAGCTTCGGGCCCTTTCCTCTTTAGCAAAATTTATTTCCACAAACCCGAGAATAAGATCAAAACTGAGTATCGGCCGACATTTATTACCAAAAAATGAGGACTGGAGGCAAATAATGCTGACATGGGACATCCCTACTTGATGATTTATATATATATATATTGTCTTTCTCTGGCCAGACTTTACTAGATGGAGATGAAGAGAAGCCACACTCTTACTAGCTGCTGATGAAAAGTGTTATCTGCATGGTAACTTGCCAGTTTGTGACTACGTGCAAATTTATTGGGGGTTTGCTGGTTGATGTCGATTTGATTAGCAATACAGCAGTATCCCTAAACCATCACCCATTTTTACAGTGTTTTCATTCTTATAATACATTCAAGGTGACATTAAAAAGTCATGAATTTGAATTACTGGAATCTGCAGCCACCCTGACATGAGATGTTCTTTCTAACCTGACATTCCTCTATTTGCATCTGCACTTCCTCCATGTTGTTTCCGACTGGAGCCTGGATTAAAAGGTCACTCCCGACATCATCCAAAACATCCGCATGATCCTGGAGTCTCCCAACACACTCCAAATAATCCTGGATGGAGAATAGCTGAGGAAGAAGATTAAGAAAAGTTACAGGACGTCTTTTAATACCAAAATCTGAACACTGAAACTTGAATCTCACCTTATTTTTGACCTCTTCGACTTTACACGCATCTGATGCCACAGACAACTGAGGAGACGGTTGTTGTCGGCTCACAGCAGATTCACGTGCCCCCTCTTCTGACCCTTCATCCTCTCCTCCTGAGCTCTCCTCTTTGATGCTCTCTAAAACGTGCCGTCGCTCCTCCTGAGAATCACCTCCCAGAGCCGTGTTCAGCGTCTCCATCACCTCCTGCAGCACCGACAGGTCCTGACTTGAAGAAACAGACTTCAGGACCTCTAAGAGCTGCAGCTGGATGTTTGGGGCCTCAGACTTTTCAGTGACTTTGCCTTCAGAGCTTTCTTTATCTTTGGGGTTTAAACTTTTGGCGTTTTGCTTCAGTAAATCCATGAGGAGGTCTGGGTGAGTGCTCTCTATGAAACCCTGTGATGATGTGTCTCCTTTAGTATTTGCATTCATAGCTGTTGCACTTTCACTGTCTTTAGTTTGTGCTTTAAGAAAATCACTGATGTCATTTTGGTCATGTGAAGATGTCGACACAGTCTCAGAAAACACTGACGCAGCTGAAGATTTAACACAGTGGAAATCAGTGACTTCCTGAGGATGCTCAGCAGCACATTTATCTGATCTTTCCTCCTCCGGGGCAATATCCGATCTTAATCCTACTTCCATTTCAGACTTTCCTGACACTTTTCCAGATATATCTGCTTTTCCTGTATCCCCTGTTTTTGAGATCTGTTCTGTTTCAGCTGGATCTGGATCTCCATGTTGCCGCTCTTTGAAAGGACTGTGTGTTAACGCAGCATCACTTAGCTGTGAACCTGACAAATGTGATGAAGTTAGAGAGTTATCCTGTGAATTCTGGGCATTATTGCATGTCGAACTGAAAGAATTTGTGTTGGCATCTTTGTCTAGATCTCCTACAGGCGTACTCGAATGACTAAGAGACAAATTGAGCTCAGAGTGGACTTTGAATTGAGGTGATGTGATTCTGCTGCCATCTTCTGTAATCTCCTCATCATACTTTAAATCACCCCTGGAGTCTGAAATGGCAGCACTTTCAAACGAATCCCTGAGTGGTGAGTCATTTCTGCTTGGAGTTGATTCAGTTTCAAGAAGAGACTGATGCACACTTGTGTTATTCTCATACATGTCTGATTCCCTCTCCTGTTTTATCTGATTTCCCTTTCCTCCTTCAGGACTGAATGAAGTAAACTCAGAGGATGAAACGTCAGATTCACTAGAAGTTGAAAAGTGAGGTTTGTTTTCTGGATGAGTACAAATCCTCGGGCTTGACTCTGAGTCTGGAGCGGCCGTTTCCATCTGCTGACTATCGCTCACGCCCTGTGAGTCATCGTTTTCAGCCCGTAAATTCAATCCCTCAGTGTGATGAACGCTCTCTCCCGTAACCTGACTCCACATGGAGGGTGAGATCATCATCGACTCGTTGCCACTTACTGAGGGAGGATAGAGATGAATACTGCTCGTGTTATCTGCACTTCCTGTCGTTTTACAACCCAATTCTGCTTCCTTGTTCGTTATCTTTGGGTATTCAGGCTCCTGATTGGTCAAATCCAGCAGAATGACGGCAACCTTTTTGTCTGCTGGAGCGCTTTCATCTCCATCTCTATCTCCACCCTGCAATGACTCACTGATGCTGACAGTGCAGCTCGATCTCAATAAGCTCTTCTGTTGAAAACTACTCAGAGATATGTCCCCTCCTGAGACTCTTTCCTGTAAATCAAGAATAGCATCCTCCTCATCTCCTGCCTCCAGCTGACACACTTTCTGTCCTGCTGTTTCTTTAACCCCGCCCTCACACACCTCTGCCTCCATCTCATCAGGACTCCCAGAGGTGACATCTACATCTGTCATTCCCTCTATTTCTGCTCCTGGAACATGAACAACATAGACTTCTTCATTTTCACCCTCCAGCGACTCCTCCGAGCTTAGAAACTCAGCTCGGATGACTTCAGCTCTTTCTGATTCACAGTAAAGTGAGTCAGGATTGTGGTTTGAAAGAGTTTGCTGACAGGATTCTGCAGAATTTTTGCAGCTGAACATCTCTGAAGATGAGCTAAACTTCACAGTCTGCACAGAACAGAAAGTGGGAACGTCTGACATTTCTTCAAGACTTTCACCAGAATAACTCTGCGTACCAAAATCAAACTCTTCTGTACCCATTTCACTGTCTGTATCTATTAAAAAATCTCTGAGAGGATGTTCTTTTAAAGCCTCGTTGTTTGCAAAGATGCTTTCCTGCAACGTAATTCTGCCATTTGCATAAGAAGCAAAATTAGGAGGATGGAATTCATCATCTGTTTCTGACATCAACTCTTCTGCTTCTTCATTTATCTGCAAAGGGATCTCTAAATCTTCTGAAAGATCCCCCACTTTAATAAAAGTGAGAGAGCTTACATCGTTCTCGGGGAATATCACATCTTTGAGAAAGATTTTGATAATTTCACTCATGTTTCTGTCGAGTATCAGGACCCTTTTTCCCGTGCTACGATCGATGTAACTGTTTATCATCAGGTAAGAGATGAATAACCGGTTTGCCTCTAAGGGAGTGGGTGTGTTTTCAACTTTGGGACAATCCTCAAAGGGATAGCGTCCGTGAAGTGTGAGTTTTTTGTACATAAGCCAGGATGAAAACTTCTCATTTAGTTCATCAACATCAGGAAACACATCAGGGATTTCTATGGACTTTAAAACCTCTGCTGTGTAAGTGTCGATGAAACCTCTCTGAACGGCAGACGAGAAATCAACCACTTCAGAGTTTTCTGGAATGTAGAAAGCGGCTATTTTGCCTCGGTTTGTGTACACTGTGCTTGTGAACTGATCTGTGGTGATTCGTTCATCACGCTGGAATGATTCAGATAACATTTCTGGCATTGCAACTCCGATAAACTGCTGGTTTTCAAGGACTATAAGTGTGCTGCTTGAGCTCAACATATCACACTGAACAGCTGCGTCCACCTTCAGCCGATCAGAGTTTTGGAGGTCTGGGAAACTACTCGTGACATCAAACGGCCTTGACATGTCGTCCTGATCACCTGACGCTTCACATGAAGTCCGAAGGGTGTGAGTGTTTCTCCTTGATGTGTGTGATTTATTACTGCTGAGACACTTTAATATCAAGCTATTGACTTCCTGCACTTCCTGCAAAGCCTCTAAAGGGGTCACACCCTCAGCGGAGCTCGAATCCATCAAACCCTGGCAGCTCTTACGCCTCTGCAGAGCCTCGACGTAGACAGATGCAGGTATTACACCTGACTGAAACGCCCCCTCCAGGGTGAGAGTGTCCCCTGTGTAGCTCATCTTCACTTCATCACCGTCGTCTTTCACTTCTATCACTTTGACGACGACGCCGTCACTCGCTGCTCTTTCCCTCGCTGCTGCTGCTGCTGCTACGTCAGAGAGAGACACAGAGGAGACATGTGAACTCTGTATGCACTTGTTCACTTCATTAAACCCCAGGCTGGATTTATTAACGTAATCTTGTTTGAAAGCATCATCCGTGTCCAGACAGACGTGCTGCTCCGAGGTCTCAGACTTTGGAAGAGAAACCCCGGTTATGTCATCCAGCAGCTCACTAATGGGTCCGGTTACATCAGTGGATTTTGAGCCCTGAGGAAGAGGAGAGTCACAACTTACTGAACAAACTACAGCAGCAATATCTGCATTATTTAATTCTGGAATAAAAGTGTTGAGGATCTTCACTCACCAGCACACAAAAGTGGGCACGTTAAAACATGATGTGCACACGCAAACCTGCTTCAAGGCCGCAGCAGGAAACATTTAAAGCTGTCATGCATCTGGGAACGCAGTTTCCAGCATTGTATAAAAAGAGGTCAGTTAGTCAAATCACAGGCTGTGGGAAAACAGTTATTTCGTGTGGGGTTTTTTGATGCTTCACAGATGACTCTCAGACCAAAGTGGAGTGCAGCAAAAGCATGTTCACAGCAGGTTTTCTAAATCCTGTTTTCATTCCCTTTTTGATTCAGTGTAAGAGAAAATACATCGACTGGAGAGAGGGAGAGAGGTTAGTCATGCAGCTGGACATCAGTTTTATGACACGTTATAACGCACAAACACAGTCGACACAACAAACAGGCTAGATCCCGACCTCTTCAGCAGAGGTGGTCTGATCTGAACACTGCTGGGACAGTTCGTTGTAGGCCTGATTCAGCTGCTTCAGCTGCTCCTGAGCCTTCTCTCTTTCCTCCTCCGTCATCCTGAAAGACAAAACATGAAGGAGAGGTGAGTGTAAGAGGAGGATGTTTTTTGTTTTGTTTTTTTTTTCCAGCGTGCAGGTCGCAGAGGTTGGACTCACTTGTCGCTGTGTTTGTTCAGCATCATCTGGGTGGCTCTCAGCGCTTCTGCAACCTGCTCCTTCTTCGTCACCATCTCCTCCACTGACACCTGAAACACCCAATCACAGGACATTACGTCTTCATACGCATTTAATTTCTACTTTTCAATAACAATGAAAGATTGCTGCCACCAATATCATAACAGATGTTATTACACAGCCACACTTACAAAAGTTTTCAGAGATGAAATCATACTTTTCAATAGACTTGTGTAGAAGTAAAGTGAGTTTATGCACGTTATATGTGTTAGTATAACAAATGAATACAAGTCAGTGACAGGAAACATGACACTCGGTGCAAAAGCAGTCAAATGAAACCACTTCGCAGTAAATTTATGACATTTCTGTCCAAAGTGTCAGAGGGGAAATGTTATTTTAAATGTTCTTAATTCCTGTGTTATCATATTTAATGGCACTGGGCAGGATTTTTCATTTTAAACAGAATATTGAAATAATAAAATTTAATAATGAAAAAAACATACAGTGCTCAACAAATTTATTAGCCCATCCATCAAGAAAAATTCAACTATTCAGTATCATAACGTGTTTGAATTTAAACTCTTTCTTTTCAGTAGGGTTAAGAAATTTCAAACTGAGCTCAAGTTTTCCACCACAAAACTGAGCCAGCAAGGATCATCAAAGAATAATAAAAATTGGCTTCTACTGTTTCTAATAATTATTATACTTTAGATACTGTTTTGATTGAAGAGTTTCCACATGCTGGCAGATAAACCATTACAAAAAATAAGAATTTTTCAGTAAGAAACTGCTTATTTAGGGCACTTTACACTGGGTGATGGATTAAATAAAAATAATAAATGTGTTTAGCACTGCATGTTTGCATACAGAGTCCAAAGCTGTCATTATGAGAGTGTCACTGTTACATTAGAGTCTTTAATAATGTTTTTGCAAAAAAGTTCCAAAAATAATCTAAGGGGTGCAAACTGTCTAGGTCGCGCCCCATGAGGTTTCCCTCATGTAACTCACAAAAAAAATAAAAATAAAAATAACAACAGTAATTTTAATGCTTTAAACAAAATGTATTTTTTAGACTATTTATGTTGACTGAATTAAAAAAAAATCACAAAAATAACCAAGGTAAAACCATTTTTTTGTTTACTACAGCTGCATTTTGTGGTGCAAAATAATAATTTAAATCTTTGTGTAGAAGTTTGGTCTTCATTATTTTACAACATTTTACTGATTTCTTTAAATATTCTGTAAGACAGTGTTAAGATTAATTGTAAAAGTGTCTTTTTTAAACTGATTTAGATCTGCATGACTCAGTTTCACACATAAAACAAGTGTGAACCGTCAACAATATCAGCAGAAGGTTAAAAAAAGGGAGACACTAGATTTGTGTATTTAAATTCAATAGTCTAAACTGTTAATTTTTTTCCTTGTCAAATTAAATAGTAATTGTTTAAAAACCTTCAACAAAAACATATTTCTCCATCAAGTATACAGATCTATCAAAATTAGGATGTTATTTGAGACTCTGTTTACACAGGAGAGATTTTAGTTTTTGAATTATTAGTTAAATAATGTCAGCTTTGAACTTTTGATTTAAGTGTGTGCTTCTGTACAAACAGTAAAAAACATTCAAAACAATAAAATTTGACAATTTCAAAAACAGTGGGGCTTTTGTTGTGAAATCTTGTGCTTGTGCAACTTGTGAACTTGTTGGTAATGAGTCACTTTATGAAATGAAAAATAAAAAAACTTGATCTTATAAGGAAAGGAATGGAGGGGAATTAGTGTGTACGACAGTTAAAACCACAACGTTAAGGTTTAAGTTCAGTTTGTGGATAAAATAAATCAGAAAGTAGAAAGAGAGTTATTTTATTAGAAAACATTCAGTGTGCTGCAGACGGCTGTGATATCTGCTTAGAAAAACACTCCTCACCATCAAACCAAAGCACTGTTTTACATAAAGGTGGCAGCAAAATGATTTTATAAACCATACACACACTGGGGACACCACAAACATTATTTACCTGGGGCTTATTAGAAGCGTCTGTGTTGGCATTTCTATCTGTCAGAGCATTCCCACCATTGTTTTGGGTCTGATTCACATTGGACATCCAGTGCAATAGTTTGCTAACTTTATCACCATGCTCCCTCTTCTCCTCATCAACAGATCTCTAAAAAATCAAACAGATGGGTTGTGACAGGTTTGTTATCATTGTTACAGAAGAAAAAAACACTCCGGATTATCCTGACATGAACAAGTGTTAAAAAATATACATTAAAAATGACAGTTGCATGAATGAAAACAACAAACAGACTGCTTATTTTGTAGTTTTGTGAACATAAATCACATGCTCACACGCCCAAATATAATGAAAAGTAGATCTGGCTTCCGATTCCATGAAGCTTCATAGCTTCTAGTAACCGTAACCCCGTGTGGCAGTCGTACACACTTCTCTCAAGTGCCTCCCTGAACGTGATTTTTCTCTTGGTTTTCGGACAGGTCAGGCTTGTGTTGAAGAACTTCTCCTCCTTGAGCGTTGAGGCAGTGGTTTTGTCAATGAGGCCGCTCTGGATGACCTCCTCCAGCGAGACTCTTTCGTGGGTGTCGGGGTTTATCAAACCTCCAGTCAGGAGCTGGAACTCGATGCAGCGGAAACCGGCGTCCTTCGGTAGGAGGTTTTCCTGGATGGCTTTGGGAACAGACAAAGTCTTGGAAGTCTTGGGGTGGACGATGCCGTTGTAGGCTTGCTCAAACTGTTGCAGCTGCTGACTCAACGACTGATCTAACAAACCTCTTTTGACGGCATCTGAAATCGAGACTTTCTCCCCTGAGGTGGGGTCGCAGATTCCTCCGGTGCACGCCTGGGCCTCTAACAGCCTCAGAGCCGTGGTTCTGTCGGTGAAACCTTGCAGCAAACCCTGGAATATCGAGATCCTCCTCCTCAGAGAGACATCCCAGAGACCAGCGACCGGACTGTGTGCATCTTCAACGACAACCATCCGTGAAAATATGATGTCTGCAATCTCGTAGATGCTGAGAATCCCATTGCGGTAGCTGTCGAACTCTGACATTTCGAGGTACCTCTGACTTACAGCAGACTCCAGGCAGAGTTGTCGCCCACTTATAGCATCAGTGATCATGTGGCGTTGACTTCCACTGCTGTCAACAATACACGTCTCGTGCCATTCGCATTCGTGCTGAGCCAGAAACATGTACGTCCTCTTGTCGATGTGACCTCCTTTGAAAGCTTCGTAGGCTGACATTTCTATACCGGAGTTGCTGGCGACGACGGACGCTCTGTGAGAGCTTGTGGGGGAGTTGTTTGTTAGGTGTCCCTCTCCGAATGGGTAGAGAAACACACCTCCGTCGACGTCATAGATGCAGGTCTTTAGTATCTCAGAGTAATATGCTTTCTGTCCACTGTCAGGGTTGTGGAAACCTTTGGGGTTATTCATTGGATCGTACAGATACCGCAGGAACTCGTCACCTACAAGACCCTGATCCGCAGCGATGCTAACGGGCACCCTGACCCCAGTCTCTGGATTAATCAACCCCCCAGTAGCTATCTGGACCTCAAGGATCTTCCTCCCTCTGAATCTATCCAGAACCCTTCCCTCCATTGCTTGAAACACAGACAGCTTTTTGTCTCCATGGATGTATCCACTAACTGCTTTCTCCGCCTCCAGGAGTTTATCCTTCAGCCCTTTGTCGATCACACCTTTCTCCACAGCCTCTTCGACGGAGTGTGTTTGCCCAGTGCTCAGATCTGTGAGGCTTCCTGTTGCAGCCTGCGCCTCCAGAAACTCCAGAGCGTACATTTTAGCTAAGAAACCTTTCTCTGCAGCTTCAAGGAAGGATAACTTCTTCTTACTTGACTCGACATAAACCCCAGCGATGGTTGTGGGTTTGCCGCTGTACTGAGCGAGCGACGCTTGCACCTCTTCCATCGTGATGAGGCCTTTGTCTAACTTACGTAAAATCTCCTGATCTAGAAGTTTAAATTTGATCAAACTCTGAAGACTTCTGGAGTCTTGGGACTTCTTTGACGTTGCATATACTGTGCTGCTTTTGCCTGCACTAGCTGCTGCTTTCTTGTCTGCAGTTTCAACCTCATTGATTTCATACGTCGTCGTCCTGATGACTCGGTGTCTGGTCTGTTTGTCCTGGAGTCCGCACAGAGCCATGTAACCCTGTGTCGTCGTTGTTGTTGTAGAAGTGGCCGCTTGGTTCTTGCTGGTCCCAGTTTGCATGTCTTTTTGTGTTACAGAGGAAGCTTGTTGCACAGAGGTGTTTAAGGTTTTCTTCAGAGGTGAATCCTGGAGGCTTTGGCTGGACATGACTTCCTTTTTGTCTTGTTTGACGGTTTCTGGTCCTTTTAGATTGCTTTCTCTCATCATTGTTGTTGTTCTTGAAGTCTGCAGATGAGACATGGAAGGATCTTTAAGCTACAGACGGCAACATAAAAGGTCAAAACACATTAAATGGACTGTGAGGAGAATTCATATGAAGTGAACTGCAGCGACTGTGTGCGTGATGTATTTGATTAAAACGTGAACGGGAAATTTGTTTTCTTTGTTCAAGACAGTGCTACAAGGTAATATTTTTATCAACAGTTACGTAGTGTTGCTGTTTGAAAGGTGACAGCAAACTTTGTGAGTTTGTACCATACTTTTGCAGCTGGCTATATTTTGCGCTACTCACAGCTTGGTGCTCTGAGACATATTTTTATCATGCAATGTTAGTAAATCGTGGTTATGTCCTACCAGTGCTCATCTACCAAGAAGAGCAAACATTAAGTCACTCATTTTAGTTTGCTTTTGGTCCATGTTTTAGCCTTTAGCCTGTGTTTCAGCAATTATGTCATGTTTTAGCTTTTAGTTCATGTTTTAGCCTTCAGCCCGTGCTCTATCACAATCCGGGAAAGGTTTTTTCTGCTTTTCTGTCCCTGTTCTGTCAGACAATCTTCCTCCTGTTTCCTCCTTACAACTCAATAGCTCCAAGAAATAGTTTTCAGCAGAGAAAAACATGGATCTCTCTTCTCACTGCTAAAGTTTGTCAGCCAGCAACCCAATCAGGAAGCTAGGAGTTAGCATTCAGATGTGACCTATTTTGACGCTGATTCATTTATCTCATTATCAATAGGGGATTGTGATCAGGCATGAACCTAGAGATGCAACTTTGTCAAGATCGCTTAGAAAGTCCTCACAGTCCCTTTAAATAAATATTGAAAGATACTCTTTATAACTATGATACTTGCCCGTACCTCTGAGGACACTTTGGATTTCAGAGTCTCGTCCTCCCAGTTGCATTTGGGACATCGAAACACGGGCGTCGTCTTCTGCATCCCTGTTGTTCCCGTCTTCATCATCGCGGCCTCGTTGTCTTTTCCATAATGATGAACTGTGACTTCCTGTCTTGTCGTCCTTTGGTTCTGATTCTTCTCTCCCTCACTCAGCCCTGAAAGCTTTTCCGTCTGACTCTTAATCTCTCTGACGTGCACTTCTATCTGCTGCTGGAGAGATTTCGCTTCCTGGTCCTTCAGAGCCAGTCTCCGCTCGCTCTCTGCTAACAGCTGTTTGTACTTCGCTGACTCATCTGACCGCTCTGTACTCTGACCTTGCATGCTGCTTATTTTTGAGCAAAGTTTCAGATTGTCCTCCTCGAGTTGGGCGATTTGAGATTTAGCTTTCGAGAGCTCGAACTCCAGTTTTGTTCTTTCCTGCTCTAGTTTGGTGACCACAGTCGTCTGCTGGACGGTTGTCGTCTGCTTAGCGTCTTGTTTGAAATACTTGTTGAGCATCTCTGCTAGTTCTGTGCGGTAGGATTGTGGATTAGAGTTACCACCTTCTCTGAAAATCTCAGACTGAAGTACCACCAGTTTTTTCTCTACCTCCGTCTGCACTAGCTGCAGCTGCCTCTCGTATCCTTCTTTCTGCAGATCTAACTTACCTTTCAACTCCTCTAACATCTTCTTACACTTCTCCAGCTGATCCTCCATCTGTCTGGCTTTGAGCTGAAGAGCAGAGTTTTCTCTCTGCTTTTGTTCAGCTTCTCTTTGAGCTCCCTGAAACTTTTCTTTCAGCGTTCTGACCTCTGTTCCTAACAAAGCGTTCCTCTCTGCCGCCTCTGCTTTATCTCTCTGAAGGATCAGATTCTCATGTTGGAGATTTGATCGAGAGTTATCAGTGGCTGCGGTTGTTTCTTTCATCGCCACTCTAGTTTTCTGAAGCTCACCCTCGAGCTGATTTATCTTTGATTCTTTGGCTTTTCTTTCTTGGGTCTCTTTCGTTAACTCATCTTTCGTTCTTTGCAGAGAGGAGGTCAACTCAGAAATCTTAATGTTCAAAGCCTCTAGCTTCCTCTCTGTCGACCTCTTGTCATTCTGCAGAGCAAACATCTCGTGCTTAAGGGTGTCTACGATTTTCTCTGAGCTGCTGCTCACGCCTTTAAAGCTGAGCTTTTCATTGAAGAGCTCGTCTTCTAAAGCCTTGACTTTATTCAGATGTTTCTGACTCTCAGCGGTTTCTTTTTGCAGCTCCGCGTTCTTCTTCACGAGCACCATGTTCAAATCGTTAATTTCGATATTTTGCGTGTGGATCTTTTGATTCGTGTTCTTTTTCTCTTCTATCACTGAGGTCAGCTCTGATTTTAGTTTAGCTATCTCTTTCTCGTAACTGACAGTTTTTGAAGTCAGGGCTTTGATTTTCTGCTGCAGCTCGTTCATCTCTCTCACCTCCTCGCTGTAATCCTGCAGTTTCATCTGAAGCTCATGATGAGTCTTTGATTTCTTATTGAGCTCCTCTTCAAAAATCCTGACCTGAGACTTGGCTCCTTCAGTCTGAGACTTTAAGATTTTCATCTGCTGATCTTTACTATCCATCTCCATCGTCACTTGATCGAGTTTAGCCCTGGCGTTCTTCAGGTTCAATTCTATATCCATGTTAGCATGCTTTAACTCATCTACGGTTTTCTGCAGCTGTGCAGCGACTAATGCACTCTTCTGAATTTCTGCTTCGAGGTTTTTACACTTAAGATGCGTCGCCTGGTCCGACCTCCTCATCGTGTTGTTTTCATCGTTCGCTGCTTGAAGCTGCTGTTTCCAGTTCTCTATCTCGCTCTTTAAAGACTTGATTTTCTGCTCAGAATACGATCTATCTTTCTCTAATGACTCAATTTGGATCTGGAAATCTCTGATATCGCTTTCGTTTGAGACGTTTATCCTTTTCAGATCATTACATTTAACCTTCAGCTGATCTACGACTGCCTGCTTTGAAGTCACTTCCTCTTCTAAGTTGCTTATTTTGTAATTGTTTTCCTGCTCCAATGCACTTTTCTTGTGCAAATCTCCCTGTGTGATTTTGAGCTGCTCTTTCAGACCTTCCACTTCAGTGCTCTGGAAGAACGTGGCCTGCTCTAGCGAAGACTTTGCTCTAAGGAGAGATCTGATTTCCTCCTGAAGCTCGTTGACGGATTTCTTCATGATGAGAGCATCCTGCTGGACGTCCTCGATTTTCTGCCTCATGTTGTTCCTCTCTGTTTCCATGTCCATCTGCAGTTTCTTCACCCTGTTGTTGCTGTCGTCTAACAGCTTTTTGTAACTGTTTGCTTTCTCTTCGGCCATTTCTGCTTTTTTCTGAACCAGGTCGAGTTCGTCTTGTTTCTGCTGAAGAGCCTCACCCATCCTTTTTTCGTTTTCTCTCACCACAGACACCTCAAGCTCAGAGTAAAGTCTCGCAGACACAACGCCCTCCACGTGCTCATCATCCTCCTCGATGTTTAACTCTGTTCCCACCTTTGGGCTCTGTTTCTTCACTTCTTGTTCTTCTTTTGTTTTCTTTAAGATATCCTCTAAGTTTTTCTGAGAAGAAGCCCACTTTCCCTCTAACTGCTCGATTAACTGTTTAGCATGACTTAACTCTTCGTCGCCCGCTGCTTTATCCCTCACTGCTATTTCTAACTTGGTGCAATACTGCTGAACTTCATGCTCGAGCTGCGATTTCTGAAAGGTGAGATCGTCGATCGTCTTCTGCTGCGTTTCCACTTCTCCCTCCAGCTCTTCCAGCTGCACTTGCTTCTCATCCAGCAGCGCCTCCTGCTCCATGATCAGCTGCTTAAGTTGACTAACCTCCATTTCCCCTTCAGCCTTTTCCAGCTCCATGCTCTCTTCCCTTTTCGCATATTCTGCTTTGTCATGAGCCTGTCTGCTCTATAATACAAAAAAATAAGTCATCCACCGAGTCAGATGTACTTCAAAAAATGTAAATGCATGAATTGTCTTATTTCTTACCAGAGTGCTGCAGAAAAATCAAACAAACCCTCCAGGAATGATTGAATGATTTTCAAGGTTTCACATCAGATTTAAGAGCTCTTGTTTTCTTTCACTCAAAGAAAATGGGTTTGCCTTTACAATCAAATCACTTAACATACTACTAAACTCCTGGAGAGGTTGTGTTTCTGTAAAATGAGACAGACTTTCTGTTGATGTAAAAAAAAAAGTCTCTCTCCTCCCAGAAAGTCACCGTCACCTGTAATAGATGCAGCTTTTCATGCACACATGCACTTTCTTTTGCTTCTTTCAGTGAAGCAAAAATTTTCACCAATGGCAAAAAACAATGAACAACATACAGAAGAGGAACAGTGTAGAAATGACAGAGGCAAAAGCTGAATCTAAAAACAAAGCTAGAGCATGGCAAAGCCCCCAGTCGGTGTGCTGATACTGTCTTTTCTATTCCGATACAATACCCATATTGAGTATTGACCGATACCGATATTGATCTGATACGATATCAGCATGAATGATGTGACGTTCACCTCTGTTTATAGGTCTACAAGGCTTGAATAAGTCTGAGGGGAATGTTTAAAGTTTAAATGTATTAATCTTCCTGGTTCTGTGCCATTAGAGGGAACTTGTGCATGAGTTTTTCACTCAGCTGCAACATTTTTTTAGACTTAAATAAAAAACTCTGTCAATATCAGATCAGGACACCCTTGCATATTATACTACTGAAGCTGCTTAAAGAATATAAAGTCATGAATTATCAAAATATCGCTCTCTCACCTCCTCGTCTTCAGTTCTTTTCAGCGTCTCACTAGCAAACTTCACGTACTGCGTCATGAGGGTGACAAGAGCCGTGTAGCGAGTCCGCAGATCCATGAACTGTTTAAAAGAAAGAACAAGTATTTTAATGATGTTTCACATGAAGCTTTAATCTTAAAAGAGTCCGAGCATGTTTTCACCTCCTGCTGGATGGCATCAGAAGTGCTCTGCATCCTCCGTTTCTTGAGGGGAGACTTGTGTTGGGAGTCGACCATCGCTCTGAAGGTCATGAGCTGAAGTTCATAATCCTGAAGAGAAAGATTCATGTGCAAGGTCACAACGTTACTCGATTAAAGCAGCTGCGACTAAAATAAAGTATAAGACAGTTTAGAAAAACCTTCTGACCTTAACTGCAGACGAGTACTGCTCCGAGTACTTCTGACACTCATCTATGGTTCCCTGTTTCTGTTCCATTTCAGCAACAAGGACCTGGAATACACAGATTTTTTTTCATTTATAATCTGAACTTTGTTTATCTTAGTGTCAAGACTTGAATCTGTTTTCTACCTTCTGTTTGTTCAAGAGCTCAGCCAGCGCCTTGCTATCCTCAGGTTTGTTTTCCTGCGCCTTAAGCTGCGCTGCTTCCATCTCTCTCGCCCACTCATCAAGACTGCTGAACGAGTCTTTGTAGTGTTTCAGGGATTTGCTGATACCATCCAGGTCCCTCAGCCTGAAAAGATTTAAAGTCAACAAGAAATCCTTATGCTGGTGATGTGTACTTTCAGAATATGTCTTTTGAGAAGCAGTGAACACAAACCTGCTGTCGATCTGTGAGTGAATGTTCTGCCATCTCTCGCTCAGCTGGTCTGCTTTCTCTTTGTGCCAGTCCAGGTCGAAGTCGCGCTCGTTGTGAGCTTTAAACATACGTTCGCTGATGACTCGTGCTTTCTGCAGCTCGTCCTCCATGTCGTGGAAAACTTCCTGCTGCTCGTCGATCTCTGAGCGCCATTGCTGAAAACACAAAGAGGAAGTTAACGAATAAGAAACTTAAAACTTTCTTAAAGAGATGCTGAATGCTACATTTCTTTACCTTCAGTGTTGAAATGACCGACTCAATAGACCTGACGTCAGAGCTCATGGCGTCCTCCTCGTACAGTTTGGACTCGTAAGCTTTAACCAGAGCCTCAGCACTTTGACTGTGCTTCACCACTAAGCTGACGGTTTTCAGTCTGCAGAATAGAGAACATTCAGTTCAGTTCAGATAATTTCAACCCATTATTACGACTACTAGCACAGAAGAGGGAGTCTTACTTGTCCATATAAATGGAGGACATGGAGTTCACTTGGCCCATGCTCTGGACGAGGACGGAGAGTTCTGAAGAAAGCTTCGACATGGAGGGAGAACCTGCAGCCTGTCTGATGAAAACCTCACACTTCTCCTTCATGACGTCCAGATCCTCTTTCAGCGTGTCCAGCTCTGCTGTTTTATTCTGCAAAACAACATGAGGAAAATCACCACTTAACGAACATCAAAGGTTAAAACTACACCACTGATGTGATTATAAAAGATGAGTACCTGATGCTCTGTGATGCGCTGCAGACTCTGATCCAGGTCGTCTCTCTCCAGCGGCGTGCGGAGCTGCCTGATCAGGTGTTCTTCATGAGCCTCGATGTGCATGCGGAACTTTCTTATTTCAGAGATGTAATGGTTGTACAAAGACTCTTCGTGCTCCTCTGTGGAAGAAATAGAAATACTCACATCAGCCAGAAACATTTCAGAGGATTTAGTTGTATTTTAACTAACCAATCAGATAGTTACATAATAAAACACAAAGGAATATCATAACCATTTGGTTCACTCCATCACCTAGCAACACAGAGATGCACCTCTAGATGGCATCATGATCACAGGAGGAACCTGTTGCATTGCACCTCCAGAGTGAAGTCCCTCACAAATATGAAAACTGTTTTGCAAATACAGTCATTTGTAAAATTACAATTCCAGGTGAGCTGGTTGGATTTGGGCCAGTGTCCCGTCATAACACTGGGTTGAAACATGTCACAGAAGCTGCCAACGCTGTCTCCAGGCCACCTGCACTAACAGCTGTTTTTTTTTTTTTCCTCATACGCACCTTTCCAACACGTTTTAGCACAAACAAGAGCAGCAGTACTTGTCAGGGGATCATGAGAGTGGGTACGAACATAAGAAAATGGACTGTAAGAAGAGCAAGCTTGGCGCTAAAAAGGCGAGAATTAAAAATGAACAAAAACATTACAGTCTGACATGACCACATGAACTGAACTAAGTAACTTTTTGGCATTCGGACAAGCTCTTAGGATGAGGTGACTTTAATATTGTCAAAGTTAAAAGGATCAGTTTACTGCTCAGGAGTTTATTAATGTTGGATGATGGCATCATAAGAAAGTTATATTTTACTGTAAGACTTGCTGTATATTATAAATTGAGCTATGTATTTAAATACGTATACAAATTGTAGGATTGGAAATCTGTGAGCACAAATTTGCAAATAAAAGGCTCTGATTTAGCAGGTCTCATGTTTGTGAAAGTTGATCTAAATGGTGATGTAACTATTTCTTTACAGAGAAAAAGAGATGACAGTGTCATTAGTAAGTTTTTCTTTTCATTATACTTTCATTTCATTTTCAAGTAAACCTAATTTGATACTGAAGTGAAGAAATGATACTGAAGAAAAATATGCAGAATTACAAGAGGTTAGAGAACAGACTTAACTTATAAGACGGTTTAATATAATAGGTCAACATCTAAAGTGGGCCGGTCTGAGAATGAGTCCCACTTCAGCCCCGCTTTAAACCTGCTCTAAATATTTGATTTTCAGTCTGCGCAAAGCAACCCATATTTAAAAACAACCCTCCTAATTAAAGCTAAAAACAAAATTCCAAAAGGCATTAACTAAAAGCTTTAAAGGCTTAAGATTCATGTGTCGCCCTCAGGATGTTGTTTTCAGCAGGATCTGGCTGAGGGGGGAGAAGTAGGAGAGTCTGACTCTTGCCTCTTTCTGCAGATCGGAGCAGTTCCTGGTAGTACTCCTTACAGGCCTCCACGTCTCTCTCCAGCTGAGCGCAGTCGGCCACCGTGAAGATCTCTGACTCCTCGCTGTCTTCCAGAAACTCATCGAAGTGAGACTGGAGGTTACTGAGGACCTGCTGATGCTCACCTGGCAACATTGTCTTTATCTGGTGAGAGGAGTAAAAATATATAAGACAACAAAAAAGAAGCTTGTACTCATGAGCTGGGTGACTGATTAATATATATTCACACATACTGAGGACACATTCCAGTTGCGGATGGCTCGTATATCAGCCATGAGATAATGCCACGACACCAGACTCTTCATGTTGATGTGGGAGTGATGCCACAGGGCCAGGACTTTCTGGTACAACTGCTCCGTTCTACAGGAGAAGAAAAACAAATCAATAAGGGCTTTGATGTTCATTCACAGGCATTTAAAACAAGAGTAAACTTCATTTCGTGTCTCACTTTGTTGCCATGTCCACAGCTTCTTTGTTAGGCGGGGGCACAGTGAAACAGACGGAGGGCACCATGGCTTCGTTTCCTGCCGGGTTGATGACTTTCCACTTCGCCCGGTGGGAGTTATTCGCCAGGACGCACTCGTCGTCTTTGTAAATGGTTATCTGACAGCAGAATCATTTTGATAATTAAATTTCTGATTTGAACTGAGATTAAATATGAGTTTAAGAGAGTCTCGGTGTGCACCTCTATCTGTCGATAATCACAGATGGCTTTCACAGGGATGGACGACCTCACAGGGCTCTCGGGGTTCCTGGGTCTGAGCTGCACGATGCTCTTCGCTCTGCCCACTAACCCCGCGACAGTGCTGCGGTACTGAAGGAGCTGCTCCTTCTCATCCTACAAAGAAAAAAGAGGTTAATATCTGCTTTTTTTCTGCTTCTCAAAGTCTTCATATGCACACTTTAAATGTCAGTTTGCCACCAACATACAAAACATAATTCACTAGAAACTTCTTTAAGTTCATTTCTAAGTACAAAACTCCCTTTACATAAACCTATATGAAAAAACACTTCATATCCAATGATAAAATGCTCTTTTAAGATGTGGAAACAATTCAGAAGAAGTTTCACACTGACTTTTCCTCAGTTCATGTGTCCATTATGAAAAACCCCCTATTGAAACAATTAATTGTGGATAGAATTTTCGATATCTGTGTTTAAAGAGAATTCACTACAATAGAGAATATTTTGGTTAACAATTCTTTCACATCTCCAGTGTTTTAACAGAGACGATAAAGAAGTTAGCCTGTAGAAGAAAACTAGAAAATTATCTTTGTTATATCAAGATACTGAATTGAAATTTTTTGTCAGTCAGTTAATTCAGTAGTTTAAATTGAACTAGTTCGTTATCACAAGAAAATAATCTTTATGTTGATGCAACAAAATGAATAAATTGCTCATCCAGTTGATTTGTCAATCCGATTCAAGTTAATTTGTTATCACAAGAAAAAATCTCTTTGTTATAATCTTTGTTAGATAACATGTCATTATCTCAATATATTACCCGCACTGTTACTCATCTTACCTTGTAAAGCATTTTCTTTGTTTTCAATTGTACTTATTGTTTTTACCTGTACTTTTAACATTTTTAATGTATAGCTACTTTGAGTTTTTGAAAAGCTCTCCTTATGAATAAATTTATTATAACAGAGCATTAAGAAAAGAAAAAACTCGCAAGTATCAATATCTCCTTCTGCACTTTGACTGTTCCTGTTTAAATGGAAAGAGAAGTATCCTCCAACTTTTAAATCATGGATGAAATATGAATCATATTATGGGTTTTTTTTCTTATATAGAAAAAATGTATCATGATTAGAATTTATTGATTAATGTTGATGAACATATGACATTATAGGTAATCTCTTTTATTTACCTTAATTGTGTCTGTACATGTAAAGTCTATGTATGTCTACATCTTGTTTATTTATTCATGTATTATTTTAATTTGCCCTCTTTTTTAACTCCATCTTTTACTATGTAGGGTGGGATAGGGGCTCTGTTGAAACTATGAAAGGGGTGTTTAACTGTTGAAAGGGGAATTTTTAAAAGTCAATAAAAAGACTTTGATCCAACGAAAGCCAGTTTACCATCGACTCCTGAACGAGATCCTCGAGTCTGTGCAGGCTACTGGTTCGATCGCAGCTGTATTTTCTTTGAATGGCGTCCTGCAGGCTCTTTAGGTAGTCTATAGACTCTTTGGCATCACTGAAAAACTGCAGAGGACAAAGAGTGAGTGAGAAATGAACGTGCTTTTCTTGTGCTGACAGTGACAAAGAGCCGGCAACTCACCTCAAAATAAACAGCATTCTCCTTGAGGTGCTGTTCCACACAAGCACAGAGCTGCAAAATCCAGCTCCACTGTGTCTGCATGGCAGCCCGGTATGCCTGGGAGACACGAAATTTAAAAAAATCAGGCTGGAAAATTACAAGATTGAATGAGCTCTCAGTTATTGTGAGGCTGTGTAACGGGTGGAGACGCTGCAGATCATTTTCATAATTATAAAACTGACCGCAGAGCTGGCGGTACAGAAACGCGGCACGCAGGGCTTACTTCAATGGTGAGCCTGGCGGGATGGCCCTTGATCAAAAGGCGCTCCGCCTTGTCCTGCACAGACTTGATCACTTCCTCCTTTTCATCCAGCTCTCTCATCAGGTCCTGTGTGAGGAGATTAAATGAGTGTCTGTGGCATCCAGGCGTGGCAAAGGACAAGCCGCTGCATTCTCTCAAACGTTCTGACTAGGCTGAGATTATCACTAGTTTGCATAAGAATACTGAAAGAGCTCCTGTTTGTTTTTCCGTCTGAATGAAAACAAAAAGCCCGACTCACCGCGTGGTAGTCTCTTTTCTTTGAGATGTGGCTGTTGCGATCGCTCCAGTCGAAAGCCACCTCCTCCTCCTCCTTCTCGTTCAGCCAGATGAGCTCCTGCGTCGCCTGGGACACAAAGTCGTGCAGGTTCTCCAGGTGGCTTTGGCGATCTCTCGAACAGCTCTGAAAACAGCAGGTGGAGATGGAGTTGGAAAACATCAATCAAATCAAAGATATATTTGGTACTGGTGAGCTCTCTGATCACTTACCAGTAGTCTGTCATACTGCCTTTCCAGTTTGTTGAGTTTGTCTGAGTAACTTAGTTTCAGGGGAAGGGTCATCTGAATCTGAGTAAAGAAACACAAACTTATTAGTTAAGATATAAATCAGCGGTTTAGGGCATGCAACCACGTGATTTTTCACACTCACCTCGCTCATTTTGGCTTCTTTAAGACTCATCTGAAATTCTTCAATGGCTCTGTGCACACTTTTGTGGTTGTCTAAATGAGTTTCCACGCTTGGCAAATCTGACCCCCACTCAGAACGATCAAGCTGCGTCTTAAAGCAAAATAAAACCATGTGTAAATACTTGGTTTGTTTTAAGAGGATGCTTTAAATAAGCTCATATAGGAGTTACTCACCTGCATCTCTTCCACCCAGTTCAGAAGGTCCTGCACAAATTTCATGTTGACCTCCTCCTCCGTCATGTTGGAGTCAGCCAGAGAGGATTTGAGTAAGGGCTTACGGATCTGCATGTGTTTCAAATGCCTGAGGCTGCCCGGGTCCATGCCGCCGCCGCCGCCACCGCTCCCTAAGTAGCTCTGGACTGACGGGGGCTGCATGCCGGGGGTCAAGGCAGGGGTCAAGGACGGGGTGAGGCACGGCGTAAGGCTAGAGGTGAATGTGGACCCCGGGGTGCTTAACCCCCCAGGAGTGAGTGCAGGAGTGAGGGCTGGTGTCAGGCTCGTGTTGATGTTCTGCGAGAAACCAGAGTTGAGGCTTTGCGTGATGCCGGAGATCATCATTTTGGTTTGTTCAGTTGTCAGCGTGCGACCTTGGCTGTACACGGAGGAGCACTCGGCTCTCAGGATGAGGAGGTCATCCCGGAGTTTTGATACTCTGAAGTAAAACAAAAAGAAACATGTTGATGAAAGGTTGGAGATGATGCACGAAAAAAATGAGATCTAAGTCAGTGTTTGTTTTATTTCAGTTCAATTGATATGAGCCATATTTACAAGACAAGTCCAGAAAATGGCCTGTTTGAAGCTATTTAAAGACAAAAATGATGTCTGAATTGCTTGCAAAAAGTCTGCCAATGGGGTAAGAGAAAGAGTTTCTTGTATCAAGACATTATTCTAAGACAAGAACATTTTTCTTACCCCACTGGTAGAGATTTTTTTTTTCTTATTACAAGCATTCAGGTATCATATTTGTCTTTAAATAGCTTGAAATTAGACATGTTTCTGGACTTTATAGTTGACTGTGACTCATATCAAGACTGAAATGACAGACAAAAATAAGGCATAAACACTTGCTTAGATTTCTTCAGTGTGTGATGTGTTTTTGCATCATTTTTCCAAGTACATATTTGCTGTACCTTTGCACAAGCTGATCTGCAAAGGGGAATTTCCCATCCAGAAGGATTTGGATGTCAACCACTTGTTGTCTGAGGATGTTTTCACACTCCAAAAGGTAGCCGGCGATCTCCGCCTCATGCAGGAACTGGATACCAGATTCCAGACGCTTTGCATCCTTCCAGGACAAAGAAAGAGACTCAAACTGTGCTCTATTCTAACACACGTTAAATTAAGTCGTTTCCAGACAACTTACAGACTGCAGGGCAGTTCTTGCCAAGGCCAGCTTATCCTCTCCGTTAACACAGTCCCTTTGGACCCTGTTGGCAATCTGCTGCAACATCTCGAGCCTACAAAACAAAGAAAGCGTAGTGTTTGTTTACGTTTGTTATAGTATTATTAAAAAGCACAACAAGGAGGAATACAGAAGCAAAGCACTGCGTCACTTCACCTGGATCCAAAAGCTATGTTGTTATTGAGAAAGATGGAGCTGTTAATCTGTAAAGGCTCGCTGATGAAGGCGTCATTAGAGACCAGGCTCGTGAAGCTGCCATTACTAGCAGACGATATCCCGCTCAGATAAGCCATCTTCCTTCGCTTCTTCCAGCCGCTCAGACTACCGCTGCTACATTTCTCTTCCTAACAATCCATCTGGCCTCCACCCAGCACTGACAGTCAGACTGCAAAGCTTTCACAGAGCAAACTGATGGGGCGGCTTCCCCCCATGCTTGAATTTATAGTGCCTCTGCCAGGTGAGGAGCGTGTAAAAAGAATCCCACCCCGAAATAATCTGCTGTCCTCGGGGGATGAAAATTAAACAGCAAGTTGAGACAGTACACCTTTGTGCAAGCTGAGACTGTAAAAAGCTCTGCCTATCTGCTCTAATGGCTTTTTGTGCCAGTTTGCACCACACCCAGCGTTCATGCAGTAAATATGCTGTGTTTTTTATGCTGAGATGGTAAACTTGTCCAAACCTCTGCCAGCTGAGTATGAAAGAAGGGAATTTATGTTCCTTGGAAATAAGATCTACGATGCAAACATTGAAAACAGAACGCCAAATCGAGCTCAGAAACCTGACTGAGCTTGCCTCACGAGAGGATTCGTTTGAATAAATCAGAAAATATTCTCACTGAAGAATTCAATGACATAAGATTTACACATTTCTCCACCTTCTCGAAGCAATAGATAACAGATTCTGTTCAAACCATGAAAGGTTGTTTTGCTTCTGTTCAACTCTCTCCACAAATCACTTGATCCTCTGTTATATTAGAACAAACCCCCTTTTGTTTGCAAATAGTGCAACTGGATGTGCACTCAATCTGATTAATACATTAATTAAATCTTTGCACAACAGCTCAAAATGCTTGGACAAATGAAACCGTGCAAAGGTCAAGTGAGGGGATTTTCACCTCAGTTTGGAAAACCAAACCCAGATACTAACACCCAGTGTTTGATTTCATGTTTAACGTTTTACATTAGTGAGCCTGCAACTCAATGCTGCACTGACTCATGTGCCATATTAAACCCACAGATAGTATAAAAACCAGCTTAAATCAGCATCTCTTTCTCTTAAATGTTACCACCTGTACGTTGCCTCAAGCCATTACCCAATTTGTCTTTTCAGTCACCAACTTAGTGTCTCTTAAACTGTTCCATAAATCTCAAACCTGCAATTTTGAGCTATAAAGCAACACAGATTAGACCCTTTTCCAAAAGAGCCACACCTCTTTGAAGGAGAAAAAAAATCCCACAGTTTGCAGCCAAGTTCTTAAACATTAACCTCAACATTTGTAGCCAAAAATGCAAGAACAGGTGATTTTGAGATTTCAGTAAAGTAGATCTATCTCAGTGTCCTTCCTGTTTAGTTACACTTTCTTATTCATATAACTGTCTTTGGTAAGATTGATTTCAATGTTGGCCTGAGGGTGAATACTTTGAATAATTAATGGGATCATCAGAAAAGATTATTTTGTTGAAATTCTGGCCCATTTCACACAATGTGTATGATCCTGACTTAGGCTTAGAAACATGGCTGAGCAGTGTGTGTTTTGATCCTCCTTAGCTTTGTAACACTTTTCTGTAGCTCAGACTTCTTTCAAGGAGGGACACATTTGATTTTGAGAAAATGACCAAAGCTCAGCAGCTCTGACCGACATGTTTACTAACCCTGAAAGTAACAAATGGATGCTCTGTGTGTGAACTATTTCTTCTAATGATTTCTGTGTAAATCAGTCACTAAGACCTCGTATACATATAGCCAGGTTCTTTCGTCCACACCTGATCGTGACCACAAAAAAATTGTCCACACACAGCCAATGAGAATGAATCTCCATTATTCTTCCTCTTCTGCCTTAGTTTTAAACATGGTGCCAAGATCCTTTGTTTGGACTGATAAAGAGGTTTGCTCTTCAACATAAGTAATAAGATGCACTTGAAGAAATAAGCAAGCAAGAAGTGTTTGCAAGCATTAAAACTAACACACCCACAATTTTCATGTTTGCCTATCCATGCCTGCCATAAACAAACATCACATATAAGTGACGTCAATGGCTTTTTTGTCATAAGTTGTGATGTTTGAGAGCCAAAAACTCAGTTTCACAGCATAAACATGAAACCATGACACTGCAATTTTCCAAAATCTTCACTTTGGTTGGCTGAAGTTTACAAACAGGATTGTTTTTCGAGACATAAAACTATGGTTTAATGTGGCTAACAGGCCTAAATGTATACCAATATATGCCGTTTCCGAGATAGCAGACGTGGATATGACCTATGAAATCAAAGCTCACTTTCCCATTAATGCGTCTCTTGACACATGTCTGTATTAATGAAAGGATAAGGATCTGGATTTCTGGAAACTACATTTTAGCCCCAAATATTTCGGATTTTTTCCTTTTCTGCTCCATTTCATACCTTTAATCTCATCTAGTGATTTCCTATGTTGTTTCTGAACTTACATATTTCCACATCCTGATAGAAACGTTTACATAAAGACGTCAGCTGTGAGAGTTGTTGAGTTTCTGCAGAATGTACAGAGCTTTAGCTTCATACAAGCAGCTCATGCTTCGTCCAAATATAGTTTAGTGAGACATTACTTAATGTATACTTTGGGTTTTTTTTGTGCACTTGACAGAAAATTGTATCTAACGCTTGTAACTACCACTGGACATCAGCTGAAAGTGAAGAAAATGCAACTTCATGCAGTACAATGTTATTAAAGAGCAACTGACTGTTTTAAATCTGCAGGGCGGGACTTTAAAGCAATCTGTCTCCATCATATCGAGCCAAATCAGACAGATTATCAGTATTCTCAGGCCTGCACATACCTCTCAACCTCAGGCCTCAGGCTCTTCTCTCTTTCCAGCATAGCGACGATTAATTTCCCCCATTCCTTCTCCACATCATTGGGATGATGACCCGGGGGTAACTGAATGCGTCCAAACTCGATCCACATCTGTACGACATACCACAAAGACAGAGTTGTTATTAATAGTGAATCAGACCATTCAATGCTGTCTTTTGTTTTTTTTTTCTGTGTGTTTTTATACCTCAAGCATTTTGTAGAGATTCTTGATTTTTGTCTTCTCGTTTTCTTTCAGGGGGATTTCATGTTCTTTAAACTGCAGATACTGTGTATAAAGTGCCTGGAAAAGAAGATGTTACAGCCATGAAAAGAAGATGTCACTACAAGTTAAAGTCTAATGCTCTGTCTTATCTTTCTCCTGTCACAAAAGCTCTCTCACTGTTAAACGTTATTGACTTTCTGCAGCTAATGGGCTGCTGCTCTCTCATATCCTTGCATATCGCTCTAAGTAAAGAAGCTTGTGCAATTTAAAGCTTTGAATAATGATTAAAATCTCCTGTACCTTGAGTTCCACAGGGTTGTTAGGGAATGATCTGTCTGACATTATGGCCACGTTGTGTTTGATCCACTGGCTGAGGTATTTGATCATGTTCTGGTACTCCACCCATTTGATATCCACATCCTACTCAGAGAAAGCAGATCATCATCATTACAGCACTTCTCAGCTCTCACTTCCATTGTGGGTGGAGTTAAAAGATGGTGTGTTCTCATCAACTTACATTAGGACTGATTCCGTCAACACCGTCGGGTACTTTGGGGAAGGCGTCGTACAGCGTGGAGACGTACGTGATGACTGATTTCTCATCAGGAGACTGAACGTCTACGTCTGATGAGGAAGGTAAATACCAAAGGTCAGAAATGCAACACGTGACATCGTCTCTGCTCAGAGAAATTTGTCTCCGAGCTAAAATCCAAGTGCTACTCCACGTGATTTATACCCACAAAGGTTACAGGAGGGTTTTTGGAGTCAAAGCAAACAGGAATGTGAGTGAATCTCACCCTCGGGGTCCAGGAGTCTTGCCACCCCCAGCTGTTCAGCTATCCCAAACGCATGCTCCAAATTTGATCTGTTGGTCTGCGTCGACACCCGGCTCATGTCGACCATGTCCGGCCTGCGGTGTAGAAAAAAAAAAACACCAGTCAAGCAGGAACAACAACGCCACAAAACTGATTCATCTTTCAGTATGTGGTGTTAAAATACCTGTATTTATGAATGATGGCGTTAAACAGCCGTCCATCCCTCCAGGAGGTCGTGAAGTTGTCACATCGTACTCCGACGTAGCCCTCTGTTATCTGCTTGGACCAGAGCAGCAGCCTCTCCTTGGCTGTCATGTCCTCGGACTCTCCCGTCACATGGATCTCCGAGATCTAAAACACGTAGAACAAAATGATTTAAAATAATAGAAAAGAGGAAATCAAACCTTAAAAATGTGAGAATTAAACTCATGAAATCAAAGCTCCAGTTAGGAGTTTTAGCTGGTTATGAAACAGTCATAAATCATAATAATCAGCTTCAGGGTCAGGGTACTTTATTTGTACCTGTAGCAGATTTATTCTGTTTGATAATGACATCTAAATATAAAACAACAATAACATGAAACCACACAAGACCGTCAAACCATCAAAACACTGACACATGATATAAAAACGCTCCAGCTCCACCAACCGAGATTTCAATAACAAAGAAGAATTTTAGAGAATAAAACACAAGGATGAACAAAACTCAGATGAATCAGCAAATAACCTCCAGCATCAAACCAAAGCAGTTACAAGATCACAACACCTTATTCAGCTTAGAGAAAGCAGCAGGAACAAATGTGTTTTTGACCCTCTCTTTTCTGATCAGGAAGGTGGAAGTCTTCATATGTTCGAACCAAATTTTAATTTTATTTAGAACAGAAATTTGTTGATAATCGATAATACAAAATCACATTCAAAGTTTTAGACAGCCTTTAAAGACGCTGCAATTTTTCCTGTTCATTTCAGTGTTTCTTTGAAGCAGAATGAATCATCTAGAAGATACTTTTCTAGTACTGAACCATTTATTTTTACCAAAATAAATCAAATGTATTGTCTTTTGGCATTTATGTGTTTGATTTAAGAATACAAGAAGAACTGAGTTGGACCTTTCTGCTTATATTCAGTTTTTTCACTTATTGTTGTGCTTGAGGATGCACTTTAATTCAAAAATAAGCATTTTCTTCTTCTTCTTAACACACTGAGAATTATTCTCAGAGTCAACTCATTTCAAGATTTCTTGTTAAGTGAAGTTATCTTGCTGCACTGACGGATCATTCTTCTAATTTTAAGAAGTGTACTCATAACATTTTGTATTTTCATCTTATATTCTAGCTTCCGTTTTTTTGCAGTTTGATTTCAACAGCTGAAAACAGCCGTTGTGTAAGTGGAGGAGAAAGAAAGCGACAACATGCTGCAGGAACAAAACGTACTCATTCTCCACTGTAAACAAATTGAGAGTGTACAATCAAAGGTATTTCAGAATAAATAAGTTCTCCCCAGAAGTTCCTCATCCATGACTAAAGATGGGCAAAAAAAAAAACACTCCTTAGGGAAAATATGCACCAAAAAAATAAGAATCAAACACAGCTGCATGTCCACATCTTCCAATGAGCCTTTACCAAATAAGTCAAGTACTGTAAAGAACATTAATCCCCCAGAAAATATAAAGAAATGTTAATTATTTTTTTAGTATTTGTGCTCAGGTGTGAACTCTGCTTACTGGCAGATTTATAGTCCACAACGAATAAAATCATAGGAGCTGGCATTTCAAGCATTTATACTCCTCATTGACTATCTGCTGATTAATTAAATAGTCACTTCTAGTTCCGCTGGGCACCTCACTATTCGTGCATTGTTTTTGTAGAGATATGTTTGGCCAGTTTGGCGAAAACAAACTTTGCACATGACCTTTTTTTTGTTTATTGAGTGAAAGAAGTTATCCACAGAGACTTTTCACAACCAATAGTGTCTGCAGTTTTCTTAGACTCTGAATCTCAAGGACCACTCCTGTGTTGCTGGAACCCGGCATCACAGCTTTCTTGTTCTTCTTCTTCTTCTTCAGGTTTTAATCTGCAGCCTCTAAAGTGTCACCGTAAATGTCCAATCAAGCTCTGATGAAAATAAAAAATATACGTCTATATCAAAGGCACGAAAGTAGCCACGTGAGCTATTTGCTGCTTTATAAAACAACAACCAAGATACTAAAAATCATGCCCCATCTTGATTCACCAACAGTTCTGTTTGCACATAAAATGTTGAAAATGCTAACACGTCAGCATTTCACAGGTGTGAGATACAGCTATGCAATAAATTACTCAACACTTTACAACGTGCCACACTGATAAATAATGTGACCTGAAACAAGTCGTGCCACTTCACTTTAGGTTTGTTGGCATAACCTCTTTAAAGCACATTTGTTTCTACTGAACAGCAGCTCAAACACACGTCATGTCATTTATTTCACTTCAGCAGCTGGAGACTAGAAAATAATATTTGTGATTGCAGATGATTAGGAAACATCTAAGAGATCTTGAAATAAATCACTTCAGCTGTAAAACTCAAAAACCAAGAAGCAGAGAGACAAAGAGGATGGGATTATCTTTCAACAACCAATCAATCAATCAATCAGTGTTTATTGTTGCCAAGGGTGAGACTGAGTTTACAGCTCAGTGACATGAGTCATAGAAATGACAGAGAAACAAAAAGCAACAATAGAAACACACACACACACCACAGCTTCAACAGGACGACCAAGAGCAAAAGCAACTCAATTATTCTGGGGAAAACATCTTTGAATTGAAACAACCAAACACTTTCAAGAGGTAAATACAGAAAAGAGTGACTCACTATGTCCATCTAACAACCTCTGCAACTCAAAGCTCTCAGTCAAACCATGACTGTGTCCACCCAAGATTATGGTTAAAGGTCTAAGACACTTAATGAGTTGAAAGCTTGAAGACACCTGGACCTGGAGTCAAACTTCTGACCTGAGCGACTCCACCGCTGAGACTCGGTCAGACAGGTTATCTCAGCCTCAGTGATACAGAGCTGGAATCTTCATGGACACTTAATCAGGACTGTTGACCTTCACTAAAGGTTTGATAAGACTTCAGAAAAACTTGTTCACAACCACTGTTTCTTTTCTACAATATTATAGTCATTTGATTGAGCAAAAAGTAGTTTTACATCACTTTATGAATAAGTTATTGGCTACTGTTTGCCTAATGAAGACAATGACCACACATAGAAAGACAGATCAGTTTACTGCATGAACTAAACAACATCTCATTCATTGGACACCAAAAGCTGTATTCATTCTTCAAAGGTGCGTCCACTGTCAGACCTGAGGTGCACTTCCATGCAGCTCCCCCAGCTTTTATCTTAACATGTGTCACTGAAATGAATCATGCTCTAAATTATGTGAAGATCAACATTTTCTGACAGGTGCACAAACCAAACCAAAGAATATATAGCAACATCTCACTTAAATACATGTGGACTGTGGAAAGGCTACTTATATGAAGCTAAAGCTCTGAACATTCTGCAGAAACTCAACAACTCTTACAGCTGACGTCTTGAAATGAATGTTTTATAGCATGATGTGAAAATATAAGCGTTCAAAATCCACTTTAAAAGAAAAAGAGATGAGAATAAAGTTATGGAAAGAAGCAGAAAAATTGTTCAGAATTCAGGATAAGAAATATTTGGGGGCAAGAAGTGTTGCAGCAGAGGTGTCCTAATCTGATATTCATATCATATATTGGTCCACTATTGGAAAAAATAAATAAATATTGGATTATTCTGGTGGCACAGAACTGGGGAATTTTTCTACATTTAAACTTTAAACATTCCTCTACAATTAGAGCTGAACACCACTCATGCTGACACCAAATTGGATCAATATCTGTATCAGACAATATCAAAGGCTGCAATATCTGTATCATATCAGGAGTGAAAAGGCTGTGACATGACACAGTTTTCAGGTCAAAATAGTCTGAATATGAAAAACAATTTGCACAAAATCCATATCCTGATCCCCAAAACACCCTGACATATTTTCCCCATATCGCCCCAAATGGAGAAAATTTACACAGCATGTCACGCTGCAGAAAACTGACCATTTATCATCTGGTGTAAGAGACACCTGAGGGGCAGTCTGTGATGATGGAAAAAGGATTTTTGGCAGAAATTGTCAACAATTAGAGTATGTGTTTGCTGCTCTTGGTGTTAATAAGTATGTCAGTAACAGCTACTGGGCCTTGGTTATTTTCACAAAACCAAATGCTTTTTCAAAAAAAGGGTTTTATCGCAATGATGCACAGTCTCAGCCACTAATCTGTAGATTCTCAAACAAAGCCAACAACAGACACCATAGAAAAGATGTATGAACAACTCAGCAGGTCTTTTGGAAGCAGAAAAGTTTTTAACAGCTGTGAAAATCACTTATGAAAATATAAACATGAACAGACAAGGACGCACCACAGTGATGACATAATGCTCCTCTGATGGAGTCTACAATTATGTAATGAAATAATTAGATTCACAAAATAACTGATTTTTTTTCCTGCAGACTGTTTTTGCTGAAGTTTTCCTCCAGTAAAAGCGTCTTTCTTAAATCACAGCAGCTCAGGGGTTGATAACACGTTTTAGGTTTACCTTGTCTTGGCTGTAAATACTTTTGGCAGCAGCAGCGGGGGGATCTACGTAACCAGAGCAGGTGATGGTCCTCCGTCTCCTCCTCCTGTTTGCCTGAGAGCCCCATATAATCTTGGCAAACGTCTCCTCGCTCCCATGTCTGTCGTTAGCCCTCTGAGGCCGCAGCATGTGCTCCACTGCTCCAAAGCTGACCGCCCTCCTTAGCTGTCGCTGTAGAAGCTTCTTCACAAGCAAACCGTCTTTACCCGAGGCCCCCCGGGAAGCGGCGTTAACACATCGAAGCTTCCCCGCCACATTGGATCTGTCTCTGTCTGTTTGCTCAGTGGAAGTCCTTCCTGACCTGTAAGGCAACTTCCTGCTATGAGATGGATTACTGGGATCTCTGAGGATAATCACCGGTACCTCTCCGACATAAACCCCTCTGCTGATGCTTTCCTGCCTGGATACAGGTTTCTCCACCTGTAGAGGTTTTGCAGCTGCCTTCCTGTCCTCATCAGGGCTTTCTTGAGGCTCTTCACAGATGGTTCTGCTTTTCAAATCCTCACTTTGAGGAACGCTGGGAGTCTCCTCAATCTGAAAGTCCGACCTCCTCTTCTTTCTTTGAAAATAGCGGCGACCTTTCAGCTCTTTCGAATCAGGCTTGAGTGGAGCTTTCTTTGGGTCAACGTAGCATTCCTCTTTAGGCCCTCGCACACAGCCGCAGATGTTTCCCATGGCTGACAGTCAAATAATCTCTCACCCATCCACAGTGTTTCGAAGCACAGTATCCAAAGATCACAGCTTGATCTGAAGAGCAATGTCCCACTGAGAGTAGGCCATTTCACAGACAACCCCGGCAGCTTACTCTGCTCAGAGCAGAGTTTACTCTCTCCCTTTCATTCACTCTCAGACTCCCAGCTGAGAACCGGTCAGCCTTTCTGTCTGTCTCTCTCTCTCTCTCACTCTCAGTGCATTTCTCCTTTGCTCGCGTGCTCGCTCTCGAGTCTCTCCTCTCACACTGGAATCCTTTCTGACCTTTGAAACATTTCTCCGGCTTTGCTAATCCAGCACAAACACCATAAATGAACACACCGACAAGGCCCACGTGCTTGCAGCTCTCTCAGCTGAGTGAGAAGGAAACAGCCAGTGGACAGACCTGTTCTGGGCTGGATCGTCTGCTCCGTCTACACAGTAAACACGTCACGTCACAGCCACCTCTGAATATTTGTGTCTGTAATGAGAGGTGAAGGAGGGACACGCTTTAAACTGCAAGTGCTTCCCCGCTGATGCCCACCTATTATGCTGTGTGAGAAATTTTGGCTCAGCAAGTTTGGCTGCGTGAAGCGAGCAGAGTCCCAGCCGCTCAGACGGCCTTTGAAAAGCAGGACAGCGTAGATCAACGGGAGCAGCAGGAGCAGGGACCAAATCCCAGCTGGACAACAAAGTGCTTTCACTTTGTCTATTAATCAAGCTACGTACAATGGCCGAGCCAGAGGTCGGGTTTAAGTCCAACGGTTTGAACAAACACTATTATCTGGGCAGATCACCACCGCTGCAGTTCACAAGAGGGGAAAATACTTGCACCAGGAAGTGATTCATTCTATGAAATCATAGTCAAACAAAAGCAAGGTGCAGGAATATTATAAAGTAGAAGAAGCATTTTAAAAGAGAAAGTAAGCAGCATGAGAGGGACTAAATGCTGCCTCACAGCTCGACTAAAAATAACAGAGTCACAGTGAGTCACAATATCTGAACGCCAATGAAGTTTCCCTGAAGGTCAAAGTCACCTGACAGACGCACAGTGATCTGTTCACTAAAGCTCATATTAAAGCCAGTTTACTGCAGCTTTAAGGTTATTTCAGTCAATCATACATCCGGAAAAATAAAGATCCAAAGGGATCTACGCAACATATCAAGCTTTACTTCGTTTGGTATGCAGAATGGAAAGCATTGCTTCACCTTTTACTGTTGCACGGTTTTGAAGCCACAGGAACCAGTTAACAAAAAAATAATGTAATATATATATATATACACCCCCCCCCCAAGTATCTTACTTTTCCCGAAAAAAAACACACAAGAACGCAGCTATCAATCATCACAAAAACACATCTATAAACCCAATTTTTAAAGTCTTATAACAAATGAAATACATTTTATTTCAGAATAAAGAGGACTTGAACACAATGCAGCCACATAATATCTTCTTCTAAATCTTTTAAAGTTTGACTACTTCCATCTGGAATTGAAGGGAGACAGAGTCTTTCACCTATACTTCAGCTAGTCACCAGGGGGAGCAGTTTTTGTTTTGACCTCAGTTCAAGCCAAGTGTCATGGTGTCCATGACTTTTACAGTCTGGTGGTTTAGGCGACTGTTAAAGCTTTAATAATTTCAGTGACTGTTTACTGTGTGTTTAAAGTTAAAAAGCAAGAATACTATGTCTCTGAACTATAAATGGCCTTCTGCACTATACCTGGATACAGTAAATACTAATTTTTTAGATTTATTCTTCAGTAAAGCATCTTATTATATCAGCTGAGAGGAGACACCTCACTCTCTTCATGTGCTGAACTTAGCGTTTTTGGTGCCTTCGTTTTCAGACATCTTGCAGATCACAACTTGCATCAGGGCAAAACAAAGAGACAGGACACACAAGAAGCACCTGATTTAAGTACAGCATCAGCAGCTACAGTAAAACACACATTACATCACGCCTCAGGTGGAGTCATCACTGTGAGAAACCCAACAGCGGCACCTTTGTGAAATTAAATCAACGTCTTATCCGTGCAGACGTGAACAAACAAAAGCTGGTGTCAACAAAACTCCAGCAGTGAAACCCTAAACCAGTAGCTCTGAGGTCAAGAGTTGAGCAGCAAACACACACACACACACACACTCAGAGAGAGAGAGAGAGCTCTCACTTTATATATAGTATGAGTCAGAAAAATGAGCCTGCAGATATAAGAAAAGCATGTCCCTCCAAACAGCCTCTGTCCTTTACTCAGAATCTGACTGTCATACAAAAGCACGTTATATAAAACCCAGCCGGGTTCATACATGTCCGTCTGCTGTCAGCTCTGCTTATATAAGACGAAGGTGTGTACCATGCTTCGACATTTTCTCCTCAAGTGTTCTGTTATCCTCCCAAATCAAGAAGAAACAGGCCCACTGCTGCTGGATCAAATGCTCAAGGGCTTGCGTGTGAATGACAGCAGCAGGTGTTGGCATCATCACAGACGCTATACCTGTCAGTGCGTTTGAGTCCAGGCGAGATGATATGAGCTGCTCTAGAGCATTAGTCACACTGATATGTTCTTGTTATAGCAGAATATACAACCTCGATGATGTGTCGATGTGTGTTTTAACTCTAAAGGACAGAGCGAT